>PVJC01017839.1:0-32018 GCA_004026665.1 Murina feae
CTGATTGGTCCTTTGCCATTTTTTTGGTATTCTCATTAAGTTCCTTGAAGGTCTCACTTAGTTCCTCGGAGGTTCGTAGAAGATTTTTGAGTAGCTTTATAACTGTGGTTTTGAACTCTATATCCAGTCGTTTGCTTTCCTCCGATTCTGTCATTTGTGATCTGACTCTTTGTCTCCGCATTTTGGCTGGTAGAGTGGCATTTTCTGTCGCAGCTGAGGTCTGTTAATTTGGCTGCAGGCGGGGAGGCAGGGGCGGGGTCTCAGAGTCACTGGGGCGGAGCAACCTGTGATGGCTGCCACTCAGCCAGCTCTGCGGCGCTATTCCACGCCCTGGCGTCTGCGCGCCCGAGTTCCACGTCTGGGAAAGCTGCGAACAATTCTGCTAGAACGCCACAGTCGTCTTCTGCCCCGTTGCCAGACTGCCCGCACAGCGTTCACTGTGACCCCGGAGCTAGAGACTGCCGATAAATTTAGTGAGACCCTCAATAAATCTAATGAGATCCTCAAGGATATGAAAAAGGACCAAATAGAAATTAAGCATACACTGACCGAAATAAAGAATAATATACAGAGATCCAACAGCAAATGAGAGGATCACAAGAATCAAGTCAAATATATGAAATATGGGGAAGCAAAACCCACCCAGCCAAAAAAGCCAAAAGAAAAAAGAAAAGAAAAAAAGAATCAAAAAGTATGAAGATAGTGTAAGGAGTCTCTGGGACAACTTCAAGGTACCAACATCAAAATTATAGGGGTGCCAGAAGAAGAGAAAGAGCAAGATATTGAAAACCTATTTGAAGAGATAATGACAGAAAACTTCCCTCACCTGATGAAAGAAATAGACTTCCAAGTCCAGGAGGCACAGAGAACTGCAAACTAAAGGAACCAAAGGAGGACCACACCAAGACATATCATAATTAAAATGCCAAGAGCAAAAGACAAGGAGAGAATCTTAAAAGCTGCAAGAGAAAAGCAGTTAGTTACCTACAAGGGGACACCCATACGACTATCAGATGATTTCTCAACAGAGACTTTGCAGGCCAGAGGGAGTGGCAAGAAATATTCAAAGTGATGAATAGCAAGCACCTACAGCCAAAACTACTTTACCCAGCAAAGCTATCATTCAGAATTGAAGGTCGGATAAAGAGCTTCACAGACAAGAAAAAGCTAAAAGAGTTTATCACCACCCAACCAGTATTATATGAAATGCTGAAAGGTATCCTTTGAGAAGAGGAAGAAGAAAAAGGAAAGTAAAAATTATGAACAACAAATACATATCTATCAACAAGTGAATCTAAGAATCAAGTGAATAAAAAATCTGGTGAACAGAATAAACTGGTGAATAGAATAGAATCAGAGGCATAGAAAGGGAATGGACTGACAATTTTGGGGGGTTAAGGGGGTTGGGGGGTGCGTGAAAAGAATGGACAATAATCGTACACCTATGGATGAGGACAGTGGGGGGAGCAAGGACAGAAGGTGGGGTGGGAACTGGGAGGAGGGGAGCTATGGGGGGAAAAAGAGGAACAACTGTAATAATATGAACAATAAAGATTAAAAAAATAAAAAAAAAGAAAGTTTAGCAAATGAGGGTGAGGACGTGTTAGACACAGGACTGAATGGAGACCCCTGCATCCTCGGGGCTCTCTCCACAGGCACCCCACCAGCCTTCCTAGAGGGACACCGTGTGCACATGAGGAGATTCAGGGGCAGGAAGCTTAGGTGACGGGCGCAGGGGCCCCGCCCCGGCAGCAAGTGATGGTCAGGATTTGAGTCCAAATCTCGAATCCTCACATCTTTCCAGGATTTCATAAGATCCCTTGGGGAAAGATGATTTCGCCCAGGAGAAAATGATGGCCCGACCTCCGCAAACCCTTGTTTGTCCATGGAGCCTTGCTGAGGACCCCTCCTTCCAATTCTAGGCTTTTCCTTCCAGCCTCCAAATTCTGGGCCAGCCCATGGTCCATGCGGGCCTCGTTGTCCATTTGCTGCTTCTATATGGGAATGCACAGCTGTCCCCCGAGAGGAGCAGGGCAGGCTGAAGAGGCTTATCATCTGAGAGAGTCTGCCAGTCCAGTGGGCAGCACACAGCTGGCCATGTCCAGGGGTGCCCGGGAAATGTTCCCAGAATGAGTGAATGGAGGGGTGCAGGAATGAATGAGTCCTGCCACCTTTCTTCTTCTCACTGTCCACTGCGGCTGGAAGAGCAGTGTTCATGACAAGGCCCGTCTCGCCTACTGGCTTATGTACGGAACTGTCCATGAGACAAACCAGATCTTGGTGGTGACGAAGCTTCCAGATGCTTCCCTCTTTGTGGCGTCGCGTGGCATCAAAAAGCCAAACAGGACGCTTTTTACGAAGATGGCTCCGAAAGCTAAGATGCCCCTGCCCCTCCCAAAGCCGAAGCCAAAGCAAAGGCTTTGAAGGCAAAGAAAGCAGCATTGAAAGGCGTCCACAGCCACACAAAGAAGATCCGCACGTCACCCACCTTCCGTCACCCACCTTCCGATGGCCAAAGACACAGAGCCTCCGGAGGCCTGAATACCCTCGGCAGAGCACACCCAGGAGAAACCAGCTTGACCACTGTGCCATCATCAAATTCCCCGACTAACGGGTCAGCCATGGAGAAGATAGAAGACAATAATACACTAGAGTTCATCGTGGATGTCAAGGCCAACAAGCACCAGATCAAACAGGCTGTGAAGAAGCCCTATGACGTTGAGTGGCCAAGGTCAGCACCCTGATCAGGCCTGATGGCGAGAAGAAGGCATATGTTCGACTGGTTCCTGACTATGATGCTTTGGATGTTGCCAACAAAATTGGAATCATCTAAACTGAGTCCAGCTGCCTAATTATAAATGTAAAAATTAAAAAAAAAAAAAAAAGCCAAACAGACCACTCATCCTGCCCTCCAGGGGTGGATATTGAGGCATATCGATTCTTCTTGCTCTCTGACCAGAACCACATTTAAAAGGGGGGCGGGGGGAGAAGAAGGAAAAAGCTCAACAGACTGAATAGTCTGTCTTTAGAAAGTATATACATACCACCTAATTTATATGCATTAAAAACCCACAGAGAGGATTGACTCTGAGGGTGTTAGCAGAACTATCTCCAGGTAGTGGGATTAGGAGCTTTTCAAGTTTTATTTTTTCTTGCTGCTTATCTCTCTTTTCTAATTTTTCTCCCATAAACACGTGTTACTTTTGGAAAATGAGAAAAAAGCGAGGAAAAAAACACCTCTGAATCAGACTGAAATGAAACCAGACACACATGTTTATGCTACAGACAGTTTGGAAAATATTGAACTGGCGACAGACTGAGATGAAAAAGTACAGTCTGAGCCGAATCCATACTCCAGGCAGCTCACACTTGCTCGGGGCTTCTCTGGCTGCCACTCGGAGGGGCGGAGGCAGTTTTTGCTTGTCTTTTGCACGGGGTTTAGCATGTTCTGGCCAGAGGGCAAGTGACTGTTGTTGCCCAAAAGCCCCGACAACAACCATCTCCCTGGAAAAGTCCAATCCTCACTGAGGAAGACAGTTTACTAGGGAGTTTTTAAAGGAACCGCGTGGCTGGTACGAGGGGAAGGGGCGGACAGATCAGTGATGCTTGTAACCCCAAATGGCCGTGTCCTTTCCGCCCGGGGAGCCAGGGGCCCAAGAGAATGAATGGAGATGGCAGGTGAGGAGGGGAAGGGCAGGAGGGGAGGGTACTGGGGAGCGAGGGGAGAGACCTGGGAGGGAAAGGAACTTGAACTAGCATGTCATCACCTCAGGAGGAATGGAGAAAGTCTAGCGACAGAGGACGTGCTGGGAGGAATGGTTCCTTGCAGAAGCAGAAGCAGAAGCAGAAGCAGAAGCAGAAGCAGAGAAAGACAGCGCTGAGGAGACAGAGCACAGCACTGGGTCCCAGAGCAGCCCTGGTCCTCTTGCCTTTGGGCAAGTTGCTCAAAACAAAAGCAGGTGGACCAAGCAGAGCCTACCTCACAGGTGTGGGGGATTAGATTAGAAACGCTTGCATGAAAGCAACAAATTCTGCTCCACAGCGCCCCCTCCCAGGCCCGAGGGGTACTTCACTTCCCCGTCTAGTTATGCGGCACCCCTTGACAGGTGCTGGCCATTGAAGGTGACCCATCACTTCCTGTTGGGGGCTGAGAAGCCCTTAGTGAACCTTCAGTCTCACTTGTTTTGTGCCTCTGTGACCATAGAGGCCACGTGATGAGAAGACAGGGCCAGGAGATTGGGACAACCTGGATCCCGGGGGAACTGCATGGAAGGGAGGTGCCCTGGAGCACTGCCCCGCCTACGGCAGACTTTATGTAAGAAAGCAACTCTGAGCGAGCCACAGGGATTTCAAGATTGTCTGTCACTGCGGCACAAGCCTATCCCATCCTGACTAATAGAACATGTAAAAAGGCTAGTGCCTACAACATACAAAGTACTCGATAAATATTGGCTGTTATGGCTAATTGGTGGACCTCAAAGTACAAAACCATTGAGGTCATAAGAAGAGAATGGACAGAAAAAGAGACAAGAGCAAAATAAACAAAAACAAGATATTCTGGCTGGGGTCAAACTTTTACGGGAGGGTGGTGGGGGAGGACATCGCCAGGGAAACCGAAACCTTTGAGACGGCAGCCATTTTCCATGGCAATGAAGCCAGCATGGTCCTTCCCGCATGCCCACAGGCACCTCCATTTGTACGTAACTGGGCAGCACAGTGATTTTAAAGAACCAGAGGTGGCCGGGAACCTGTGCTCGGTGAGATTCAATTTTGTGTTTTTGTTAATAGCTTTCTCCTGTTCCTGGCAGCTAGAAAGCAGGTCACCCCAGGGATTGACCTCACCACTCAATCATTTAAAAACAGAAAATGAATGTCCAGAGAGGTTAAAAACACAGATTCTGTGCCTCAAAAGGTTGTCACGTGACAATGTTGCATCTTCATGGGAAAAGATGAAAACCAATGTAATCCTATTATGAATATTTCCGTTAGTCGCCAAGCCTTACTATGGTAATCTGTTTCAATAGAAAGTCCCGTCATTCCCCAAACCCAATTTAGAAGGTGCAGGAACAATATGCAAGTTTGTGCTGATTTCTCAGAGATGAACGAAAATCGTCACTGAGTTCATTTGGGGTTCTTTTTTTTTCTTACGCTCTTAACTTCCGGGCACCAAGAGAATTCCTTCACGAGTCTGATAAATCTTGCCCTCACAGGCTTCCTTAAATCCCACAGGCATTCTAGCTTCTACCTTCAAAGCTTCGAGGGCAAGGATGCAGATATCTTAGGCTGGAACGCTGGTGGGAGGGGGTGCCCAGGCCTGGGGCTGGGATGTATAGAAGAGAAGGTATGACCAGCCAGACCATTCCTTCTACACAGCTCAGAGCCAGAGGCCTGACTTCATGCCAGTCCCTACACTGTCCACTCTACCAGGGTGGAAGATGGCGCATCATTTCAGCTGCACTGTGGACGGGTACAGGCGGCCTCATTGTACATGAGGAAAGGGAGCTTAAGGTCTTAATCCAAACCCTGGAGCCAGCATGTGGCAATCCCGCCCCTCCAGCCAAACCAGGACCCCAGGCCTCTGCTTCTGCATGTGTGTGTGTCTTTGTGTGTGTGGTTTTCATCGAGCACCCCAGCTGCTTGCTCAACCCTAGTTGCTCACACTCAGGGAACCCCAGACAAATAACAAAACTCCTTGGAGGCTACAGGAAATGGAATGTTTGTGTCCCCCAAATTCCTATGTTGAAACCTAATCCCAATATGATGGCATTGAGGTGGGGCCTTTGTGGGCGATTAGGTCGTGAGGGTAGAGTGGAATTGGGTTGTGATTCGATTAGTGTCCTTATGAAAGGGACACCAGGGAGCTCCCTTGCTTCTTCCATCGCGTGAGGTGACACGAACAAGACAGCCGTCTACGGATGGCGAAGCAGGTTTTCACCAGACACTGAATCTGTCTATACCTTGATCTTGGACTTCTCAGCCTCCAGAACTCTGAGAAATAAATGGCTGCTGTTTATAAGCCACTGGGCCAGGGAATTTTGTTATAAGCTAAAGACAGAGCCGAGTCTGCAAAATGGGGACAAACAATTATATTCACCTCTCAGGTGGCTGTGAACTTTGGTATCATGCTCATTACAGTGCCTGGCACACAGGAGGACTCAGTAACTACCCACCCCTGTTATTACAAGTGCTCATCTCTGAGGGTCAAGGGCTTCACCCTTTGGTGCCCTGTATACCCCCAGTTGGCACCATTTGTTCCAAGCCAGCTGAACCACTGGAGCTTTTCCAAATGTGGCATCTCCTTTCTCCTACCTCGTTCCCTCCTCCCCCTCCATCAGGAACACTCTTTCTCCACTCCCCAATTTCTCCCGAAAGGTCTTCTTCTTCACACCGTTCGCACACCTCCCTTCAGACAACCCTTTCCATGTAGTGCGATGATCTCGGAGCTCCTGTCTGTTCTGGCTGAGTGGGAGAGAATGAATTAGTAACAAAGCCAGTTTTGAATTTTCAATTATGGACATAGGTCTTGAGCATCGAGGACCCGGAACAAACCTTCCAAGTTGATACACACGCTACCATATTGGGCCAAGGAAACATCATCTCTGTTAAAATTAGAAGCGAAATGTCAAGGTTCTCAGAGGCAATTTCATAAATAATTCCAACGAGGCAGCCCAAAAGACGCAGACGATGGATTTCATTGGCTCTCCATATCCTATGTTAGCACACTTGCTGGCAGCCTGAAAGTGACATTTCTCTTCGGCAAGGTTCACATCTTCCCACTGGGCAAACACCCATGTATTTTTTTTTAGTTGTCAATTTCAGGTTGCAATTTCTATCCCTGTTCAGTCCATGGGCAGGAGGGTCTGTTCACTTCAGAGATTGAGAATCACCATCTTCTTGGTGCCCAAACAGCCCTGTGTTGCCTGCAAGCCCGTATGTTGGCTGGGGGAAGGGTTTCCAGCAGAGATGCAGAGTGGCAAAGGGAAAGCTCAGCCAGGGGCTCAGTTAGACATCGTCCCAATGTCACCGGGTCATTGGGGGCTCAAGGAAGACCACCCACTGCTGGCAGGAAGTTGGGGCTCTTGTTTCTGGTGAACCCCAATGCCTCTTAGTGGCCTTCGATTTCTCAGCCTCCCTCCCTCCAGCCTGCTTGCCACACAGCAGGGGAATGAACTTTGTGACTTCTCCAGTGAATCGCTACCTCACCCACACCACCCCCATTAAGATGACTAAAACCATCCAAATAAAGGTTTTTGCAGGGGCCCTGGTACCTAGTAAGTGGGGGCATACGTAGGTTTACAGCTGTGAGTACATGAAACATAGTTTATTCTTGTATTATCTATTAATTATTGTATCATTTTCCATACAAACAACTGTACATCTGCTTTTGTCTCACCCTGTATTAACTATCAATAGGAGGATTACTCCCACTTTCCCAGTAAGAACTCTTCTTATCATCATGGCTTCAGCATCTGCTTTTCTTTGGAAACTTAATTTTGTCCCTCAATTTTGTCCCAGGGAACCTCAATACCCACCTGCACCCAAGATACCTAACAGGTAACAACAGTGATGTTAGCTACCAGTGGTTGGGTTCAAGTTTTATCTTAGGCATCAAAGAAATAGACCAAACCTTTGTTACCACAATTTCTCTCCTCAATAATCCTGATAACGAAGACATGGTCTCCCCTCGCAGAGAATGACTAAAGCTGCCGGAAGTCCTAGCGACAGGACTCTGCCTGAGTCTGTAAGATACTGGGGCCCTTGTCACCATGTGCTTTTTAAGATTTTACCTTTTATTTAATGATTTTAGAGCTGAGAAAGAGAGAGAGAGAGACAGAGAAAGAGAGAGAGAGAAAGGAAGAAACATTGATTTGTTGTTCCACTTATCTATACATTGATTGATTGATTCTTGTATGTGCCTTGACGGACTCGAACCTGCAACCTTGGTGTATGGGAACGATGCTCTAACCAACTGAACTACCCGGTCAGGGCTCACCATCTCTCTGATGCTGAGAGGGGAAAGAGGTTTGACATGGATCACTTTGGGAACTACACAGCAGTTCCTAATCCTCGTTTCCTGAGAGAATTACCCGGAGAGGTTAAACAAAGTGACATCCAGCCCCACCCCAGATCAACTGAATCCAGGTCTTTTCAGGGTGAAGGGTGGAGTCCAGGCATCACTCATGATTAAAAACCTCTCCAGGTAACCTGAATGGTAAGCCAAGGCACAAAACTACTGGAAAAGCTGCAACCACTTTTTAAACTCAATAAATGGGGAAAATTTCATTTTTATTGAAATCCATCTAAAAAACTATCTGCTCCCTCATATGTGTTTCTATATTTTTGTTTGTTTACAAAACATTTTCATTTTCTGGTTTAATTTACTATTTGAAACAATTCTTTGGTATACAGATCAGTGTGCCCATTCTACAGATGAGGAAGCTGAGGCCCACAGAGCCCAGAGACATGCCTGAGGCCACCCAGCACCAGGATGGAAACCAGGTCTCCCAACTCCAAGTCCCAGGGGCCTCCCTCAAACAAAAGGACCAGAGACCTTCAGGACATTTACAGAAGCCAGGGCCATTCATCTCACATGAGGGAGGGAGTCCCAGGGACCTGGTTTTGACACTTGACCTCAAAAAGTGCTCTTAGTAGGGTTAGCTTTTATTGCGATAATGAAATGGCAACATGGAGCCAATTGTCCAATTCGGAGGGAGGGGATGGGCAGGAGGGGTGGTTGCTTCTCAGAGAGAAGCCATTTTAAGATAAAGGGAAGGTTTCTGGGTTGCCCGGCAGGAACCATGAAGGCTGGTGGGTGTCCATCTGTCACCCGCTGCCCCATCTGCCTGGGGCTCTGACACTGGTTGGTTTTCTTGAGTGGGTTAAACGTAGCCTCGTGATCTTGCGTGGACTATGATTTGCTTAGCAAACACTTTGCCTATAAATAATGAGTGCATACACCCCAGCCTGCTGCTGATAAATTATTCTGAGTTAGGACTTAATGGGGTGTAAACTAGGCAGTGAACAGCCCTGACTTTTGTTGTGCAGCCCCCACTCCACTGCCAACCTCTGGACAGTGTGCTAAGCTACCTCAGAGCCTACTACATTGGCACCTCCTTCTCCCGCCCGCCCAAGATCACCCTCTGAGCACCCTCTCCTCCATTTGTTACCACGCTCATCAACTCATCTAGGCATGTGACCCACAGTTCATTTCCACAGGTGTGCAGCCTGCTGAAGTTCCCAACTGAGGATGCTTCTGTAGCTATGGGCTCTCTCACCCAGTGATACCAGACAATGCTGACCACTCAACCCTCCAGTCCTGCCTTGCTTCAAGGAGTCAGCTTTAATTATGACCCACTGTCTGCCTCCACTATGTCCCAGAAGAGAAGCCCAAAGCACTCATTCCCAGCAACTGGCACTACCTGAGAGAGAGCAGGCTCTCAACTCCCATTCCCAGAACAGCTAAGTAACCGGTTACTCATGAATGAGTGGATGGGTATGTGAAGGGATGGACTGAAGGACTGGAGATGAACTGATGAATGGGTGGGGGAGTGTTGAGTAGGAAATGTTGAATAGATGGATGATGGGAAAAACAGATGAGTAGATGGGTGGATAGGAGAGTGGACAGATGAATGGACAGAAGGATGCGTGGAGGATTGGTAGGTGGAGAAGAACGGGTGGAAACATGGGTGGAGAGATGGGTGGGAATGTGGGTCTATGAAGGGAGGTGGCTGAATGAAATGATGAGAAGTTGGAGGGATAAATGAATATATGGCTGGGTGGCTGGATGAGTGGTCATCTACTCCTAAAGGTTTGGCTGAGGTCACCCAACCCCAGGCAAGGAGGTAAATGATCAAGGATGTTATAATCATTTCAAAAACAAGACAACTGAGAGCTAGAGGGGTTGAAGGCTTGTCCAAGACCACAAAGCAAAAGAAACTGAACTCTTGGCTTCTCCCTCCCTCCCTGCTCTTCCCTGCTGTATTCAGCACCGGGTGGAGGCCTGTCCCTCTGGAAGCCATGTAAACAGAGCCCGTTTTTCATCTCTAACTCTGTAGCTGGTGATAAAATAAGCCCCAGGGATGTGCCAGCATCAAGATTGAAAGCAGGCAGGAAGGAGAGGCCAGAGAGAGCAGAGTTCCTGTGGGAGGAAGGGCTGCTCGGCCAGCCGAGAGCAGTGGTTTATTAGCAGGAGAGAATGATGACACACTGGGCTGAAACGCCGCCGCATCTCCAGTCTTGAGAAACTGTCAAAGGCAGCCCTTCCTGCTTGGAGAGCAATGGATCAAATGCAGGTGACTGAGAAGCTCAGACAGTCCCTGATGGTCTACAAACTCCTCCAAGCAAGCCCGCTGGGAATTCTTGATCTGCACCTCAAACTCCCCAAAGACTGTGCTAACAACCGCCTCGCCTGGAGGGACTGGCCTCAGCTGGGAAATTCTGCAGACAGTCGTTGTGAGCCGTCCTTGCCTTTGAAGATCTCTCATCTACTCCCCACTTGGCACTCTTTCGGGTCTTTTGAGCACCTGAAGGAAAGCAAATCCTCTGAATCCTCTTTTGAAGAGGACTCAGAGAGGAATCTTTTGATGAAAAGCAAGAGCAGCGTATCAACCACAAGGCTTGTTTCTGCCAAAGTGAGAAGATGACAAGAGGGCCGGGGAGAGGGGGCCCTGCTGCTCCTCGGTCACTCATGGGATGAGGACAGTCACTGTCGCAGAGACCACTGCAGAGCCTGAGCCTCAAGAAGGGGGGGCTCATTGCGGTCCCTTCACTTGCAGTCCCAACCTTAAGATGACACAGTACAGCTCACACCAGCTGTATGTCTGTGATGAGCCACCTCATCTCCCTAAGTCCCAGGGTCCTCTACGAAATGGGGACAGCAATTCAATGAAGCAACATCTATAAAGCCCTCAGAACAGAACTCAGCACGAAGTAAACATTCAACAAATATGTTCCCCTTAACAAGTACTCAGTGTCATGTCATAACAAAGCCCTCTTTCCTATTAAAATGATTAACCAAGCAACTAACTTCCCTTCCTTATTTTTAAAGGACAGTGACGGCTGAACATCCATCACTGGTTTTGAAAACAATACTGTGCAGTGCCCAGAGAGAGCTCTCCCGGGAGTAGGTTCATTGCCAGCCTCCGCGACTCCACGCCGCCATTCTGATGAGTTTCAGCGCTTCCTGTGGAGAACTGTTCCTGGGAATGATCTTCCAGCTGTGCCTCAGACCCTCCGATGACTGTCACTAGCATCATCCTTCCAGTTGGAAGGGGGAGTAGTTCCATTTCCACCTGGACCTGAGCCCTAACCTGGAAATGCTCATGGTAGCCCCTGGGAGCACAGATGGGGCTGTCACTGGGCACGTAAGTAGGGAAGCCTGCAAGTTGGTGCAAACCACAGGCCGACTGTCTGTGAGGCCTGCAGGAGCTCCAAGGGACCCTCTTCCACTTGCATCTCATCTGTCCTTTCTGCACCAGCTTCTGAAGCCCCTTTGCTGCAACACTGCCTGCCCCGGGCTTCCATGACAACCATCTCTCAGGCCCCTTCTATCAGTCTTCCTTGCAGGAGCACTTGCTCCAGGGCCACTGGCTCTCAGCGTGGGCTTCCCACACCTGCACCAGCATCACCAGGGAATGTGTTGAGAATGCAGCTTCTCAGGCTCCCAGCTGAAGGCTAGGGAACCGGAGACTCTGGGCTGGGACTCCGCACTTTATGTGCACGAGCCCTCCGGGACCTGAGGATGGGCAGGCTGGGGAAGCACTGCCCAGGCATCTGCGTGCTTATGGCTCCCAGGGGCTCACAACACAGATGGCTCCTGGCTCTAGGCCTCGTCCCCGAAGCAGGATGTATGTAAATGCCCACTTAACAAGCCGCTTGAAAGACTCGGTGGCACCCCTCACACTCAAAATGCCAACCAAACTCTCAGTTTTGCTTCCTGAATCTGATGCAGTTTCCAATCTCTTTCGCAGTGAAGGTGGCCGGCACCTCAGCAGCCAGGCCTCCCCTTTCCAGCCCTCCCCTCCGCCACCCACCAACCTATCCAATCCTCCCCTCCTCTCTTTCCTTCTCCTTGGAAGGCCAAACAACGCAAACCATGGGCAGAGGGGATTTCTGGGCACTCAGGCATCCAGAGAACACAAAAGGCAAATACTAAATACAGGCTCTTTTGAAAGCAAACCTCTCCTTGGATTTCCGCAGCTCATCAGAAACCAATGCGCACCTACAGGTGGGCGGAGGAGAGTGACAGTCTCTGTCCGTCTTTCCTGCCTCTCTTGCTCCCCTCGGCTTCCAAAACAAACTCTTATTTCACACTCACAGATATATACTCCCAATGCATACAGCAATGCACCTATTGATTTTCTTGTTGCCAGTCATTATCAAGATTTATTAATCGCCCCTGCTCCCCACTGATTGAAGAAAGCAGTATTCCCAGTGGCCAATCAATCCTGATAAACTCTGTGACAAAGAGTCAATACCTATTTATTATGTGATGTATGGGCTTCAATATCTTAAACACCATCAACTGGGACCCACAGAAGGTGAGCAGTGCCCGGGCAGCTGGCATCAGGCTTGGAGGAGTCACCCGAACCTCAAGGCTAGCAAGTTCCCAGAGCAGCGAGAACACGCTGATCCTACGCTCTCCCCCTCCCACCCACTCGCAGACCTTGGAGTCCGAGGACAGCAAGGGAAGGGCCAAATGCCTGGGGTTCAACTGGCCCCCGCTGCCAACTCAACAAGTCACCAGCCAGGCACGTTTGGGGTTCGGACCATGAGACTGACTGGGAGTTAGGCCAGCCTGTGTCCTCCCGAGGAGAGGGGACCAGCAGTGGAGGGCTCTCAGGCATAGCAAGGCGATGGCTTAGGTACTGCTGAAACGGGAAAGAGAAGAGGATGGTTTGATTTGGACTTTGGTCTGGATGGGTCTTGGGTTCAAACCCTGGCCCTATGGCATGTGCGTTGCTTTCTGCTTCCTTGTCCAGACATAGGAATTGACTGGTACCCACTTCAGAGGTTGCTACCATTTAACATGAGAAACCCCAGTATTTCTACACAGGCTACTCAGCTTGCAGGGAACCTGCTTTAGTGACAACGTGGCCTCTCCGCGAAGTCACCGTGGCTCGGGAGTCTTCGTGTGCTCACCTGCCAGCAAGGCTGAGGAAGCCGGCTCTCGAGTGCCAGAACCCGTTAGGGACCTGGTGTGGCCCACACTTGCCTTCTAACAGGACAGGGCCGCTGGCTAAACAGTGAAAACTATTGGAAATGTCTTCCCTTCCAACGCACAGCCAGCTCGCGGCCGCTCCCTGCCTTGGGCACGACACCAAATGTCTCTTAGAAGCTGGGCGTTCAGACCTGTGGGGCTCCCAACAATGTCCCATCAGGACCAACTCCAACTGTCCAGGTCATTCCTGGAGGAGGGACAAACAGCATCACCCCGCTCGCTGCAAGCTCTCCTGAGAAAAGGGATCGCCCCAACGTGGGCTTTCTACTGTGCAAACCAGACTGGGTCCCTCCTCTGGTGAAATCGCCGGCAGCTCCCCCGCTGCATCTGGATCCCTAGCACATCCTCACAGGGTCCAGCCTCTCAGCTCTCACTGTTCCTGTGTGGATCCTCTGTGCCAGCTCTCGGCTGCCCCCACAGCCCCAAGTCCTGATCCCCCCACCTCTAGCCCTTGGCAGATGCTGTGGCTTTTACTAGGGATGCCAACACTGCCATGTCCATCTGGCCAATTTGAATAAGGAGAAGGTTCTGGTCCCCAGAGCCCCCTATGATCCTACTGCAGAGATTATGACTCCGAATGGGAATCATCCAGTGACTGGTCTCTCTGTGAGCTCCATGGGGGTGGAGGCCATCACACCGACGCCGCACACATGACGAACATTGGGGCAAATACTGCCAAACCACACAGCCTCTTTATTGCTATCATGGTTATCATTTACAACCCATAATGGACACTGTTTTTGTTTTCATCACCATTCACTCTCCCACATCCCAGCCAGCCACCCTCCAACTATGTTTCACTAGGTGCCACTCATTTCTCAGGGAGTCTAGGTAACCAGTGCCATCCACTGTGGGCTGCTATTCTTGCCTGGAGGCACGGGCTAGGATAACGTGTGTGGATGTATTTCTGGAAACGGTTATTTTTATATTCAACAAGTATTCATGTGTTCAGCCTAATATCTGAGGGGCTGGGATGTAGAGATGAGTCCAAAGCTGAGGTCTGGCTTTCCGGAGGCTTATGTTCTGAGCGGGGGAGGAGATGTAGGGAAGAGATACAAGAAGCAAACAAATCAAGGAACAAAAGAAGTGTCGCCTCTGGTGAGAGGTGCTCCAGTGAAAATAAAGCGCGGTGATGGGATGGGGCAGCAGGTGCCACTGGGGATTTGCTTCTTCAGTCCATCTCTTCCAGTTGCCTCTGCCGCCTGCTTCTTCTCAGGCCCCTCAATGCTGGCACTCTACGCTCTGTCCTTGGTCCTCGGGTGACCCCTCAGTCTTCCCTGGTTAAACCCAGCTTCCACTGAAGCCCACAGCTTCAATCACCACTTCTATGCCAATGACTCATGCGAGGGTTATTTCCAGCCCCAACCTTTCATCTGAGCTGGAGACCAGCATATCCAGCTCCTTACTCAACACCTCCTCCTGAGTGACTTGAAGTTTAAAGAGGTTAAGTAATTTGGCCAAGATATAAGCCAGGCACTGGGACATAAATCAGACCAGTCAAACCACAGCCATCTCCTCTATCATCTGATATTCTAATAAAGTCTATTTGTAGTGCTAAAGGCACCTGAGAAGAAATATACTGCTTCCAATTGCTGCTATCATGATCATTATTGTTAGAATATTATCACGATTACTCCAAAAGCTGGGGAATACAAAGCATCGAGTGCCTCCGCTACAGGAGGTATTAAGCTATCGCCTTTCTATATGAGCTCTTCAGTTCTTATCACTACCTTGCAAGAGAGAGAAATGTCACCCCATTTACAGATGAGGAAACTGAGGCAAACAGGAGTGAAGAAATGTGCAAAAGACTCAAATTGTTAAAAAGGGAGTGTTCGTACCTACAGTGTTTAGTGAAACAGTAAGTCACAAAATGGGGTTGCTGGCTGAGTCTGCCCTGAACAGTACAGAAGACCCAGCCATCCGTGTTTGCATGCCACAGAGCTGCGGGCTCTTCACCAAAACCCTCATCGTTTTCCTCCCAGGAATACAGTGAGCGACCTCTCAGCCTCCCTATGGCCAAGTGTGGTCAAGGTACCATGCCAGCCCAGAAGACAGGCATGGGATGATGCCCACCATGTTTCAGCACGGTTCATAGAAACCTCCCACACGTCTTTCCATGCTCTTCACCCTACAAGCAAAGAACCTGTACCCTCAGATGACTCCAAAATATGGGAGTGGTCTTGGATCCCTCCACGCATGAAGAAAAGCCACATACAATCCAGAAACACACATGCTGGACCATTATGTGAGCCAGAAATGGGCTTCTATTGGGTTAGGCCACCTAATGTTTTCAGACTTATTTATTACAGCAGCTACCATCAACCTGACGCATACGAACGGTGAGTTTGCACATACAATATGCCCCCACTTAATGTTGTCCACAGGGTCTGCAACTTTAAGGTAACGACAAAACCACTTCTCCTATAGGTTAACTGATATAGATAAGAGTTGAGTTCCTAGGGCACATCAAACACGTTTTAATGAAACAACCTAGAATGAAACAGTGTTATCTGAGGACCTGCTGTATATTAAGAAAACTTCCTGGAAGGATACACACCAAAATATGAATGTGATTCTCTCTGGCTGGAAACATTAATGGGTGAATTTCACTTTCTTCTTTTTGCTGATCTGCATTTTCAGTAACAAATGAGTTATCACTTGTGTTGTTCAGTTATTTTTTTTTAAGTGGTAACAGATGTCCCACATGCTAATTCGGAGTCTCTGAGAGTGGAGGAAAGGGGTGGCCAGTGGCAAAGTCTTCCTCGCCCGAAAGTCCTCTGCCAGTCATGTGACCATTTACCAATAGGCATAGGCAATGTACATGAGATGATGCTAATAATAATAATGATAATGATGCAGCCCATTTATAGCGCTTCCTTCACAAAAGTCCCGGACGCTTTACATTCCGGCACAATTAAAGGCAGCCACAGACAAAAACCTTTCAGCTGCTCTTTATAAAGAGAAAGCAACTCAGCTCTTTGAACATAAAAGGAAGCCGATTCTACTAGATGACGAGGGACGCAGTTTTCATGCGCTCGGACCCCCCAACTCTTGTACGCTATATTTAGGACAATCAAACTGGCCTGAAGGAGAAATAATCACAAAGCCCAGAAGTACAGAGTTACAGGAAAAGCGAGTTGAGATCTCAATGGGGCAACCAGTTACTGTCTTAGCCGAAGGCGGGGCCCTCCATTTGTCTGTCTGTAAATAGAGCAGCTTGGCGCTATTCTATTTGAAAGCCTGAAAAATAGGACTGATGTGGAGTTGGAAATACATAATCTATTAAAGAGCTCCTGGTATTTACCAGATTTAAATGCTGTGCAAATGAGGCCCTATGGGACTTCGTTACTACCGGGTCCCTGGGAGACAGGTGGGGGACTGGGTGTCGCACGCACAGGGGCAATACAGTCAACCCCGCTTAATAGGGAAATTGCATTCACACTCAGGCACCCGGCAAAGGGACTGATGACATTCGCCAAATGAAACATTTTAAAATTCCTTCCGAGAACATGGGAAAATCCTTGGCTTGTATGTAGGAGATGGGGCCCGGGCAAGTGCCCCAGGTAACTCTAATTTGATCGCAGGTAGAAAAATCCCGTGATGAGCTATTGCTCATGGGTGGAGCCCGTTCCCTTGACCTGGCCCAGGTAGCCATGACAAAGAAGGCACATACTCGACACATATTCAGATGTTCATTTGCTCAAATCCAGGTTCTGGCAGTTATTTGCTCTACGACCTGGGCAGGGACTCCTTTTACTTCTCTGACCTCAAGTTTTCCTACCTGTAAAGTGGGCACAGTGATAAAATAGGAGACCATCCCTGTGCCTGGCCTGAAGCCAAGCACTTGTTGAAGGCTGGTAGAATCTGTTGTTTTTAGGTTCATTTGGAGGAGCTCTGCATTTTGATTATGCAGATGAGGTTGAATTAAACATGCCCCTCAACCAGGGAAATGGTTTCAGCGATGAGGATCAGCTGTGCTTGCTCAGCTTCAAGTAAAGGGACCTTCTGAGGGAGCCACAGTCTCTGCTGAGCCCGAGGCTCTCCGTGTCTTCCTTTCCCAAGCGAGGGCCAGAGTGGGAGCTAAGGAAGGCATCAGGGACACGGTGATAAACCTTTCTGGGAAGAAGGAGGTAGCTTCTCCCTCCAGCACCCTAAAAAATTAAAGAAGAGGATCTCGCTGACTTTTATCATCTGTTTTCTAGGGACAGACACATGGGAGTGAGAATAGGCGGATTTCTGGAAACGTGTACTTGGAACTGTTTCGAATAAAAACTGAAGTGTGTCCCCATAGGAAAGGTTAAAAGATGTTTAACCTTAAGAAACGGAATGGTGACTAGAAGGGTCCACATGTCAGAAAGGGTAGAAATTTGCCCTGGCAGGGTTGCTCAGTGGCTAGAGCACTGGCCCACAGACTGAAAGGTCTCAGGTTTGATTCCTAGTCAAGGGCATGTATCTTGGTTGCAGGTTTCATCCCCAGCCCTGGTTGGAGCACATGGGGGGAAGCAACCAATCAATATGTCTCTCTCACATCAATGTTTCTCTCTCTCCCCCCACTTCCCTCCCTTTCTCTTTTTCTAACCTCAGATGAGGATTTAAAAAGAGAGAGAGAGAGAGAGAGAGAGAGAAGGGTAGACTTTTGAAGTAGACAATGAGGGAAGAGGCTAGAAAGTAGAAAGTGAATCGAAGCTGTATTTCAGGCTGTTAGAGAAACTGAAGTCGGACTGAAGGTCAACCAGTGAGAAACCCTTCGAAGGCCCCTTCACGGAGGGTGGACAAACTGCAGTGGATTCACACCGCAGGCTGCTACGTGGCCACAGAACTGACTGCTCATGCACGCAATGCCGCCGGGTGAATCTCAACAGCACGATGAGTAACAAAAAGCCAGACACAAAAGAAATCAGCAGCAGGATTCCATTCACATGAAGTTCAAGAGCAGGCAAGAGTAACTGGCGGTGCTGTAACTCAGAACAGAAGGAATGGGGGCGTATGAATCGGCTGGAAGAGGCACGGGGGCTTTCTGGGGTAACTTGGCTAATAGCAACACGGGTAGGAATGTTTTTAAATGCCCTCTGGGCCTGCACCCTTTCTTTAGACGTTTGTCCTCAAAAGCACCAGGTCCTGCCCCTGCAACAACCCTCAAATGGCTGCCCGATGCCCTCAGCATCAAGCCCAGACCTCTCCCCAGGCTCCTAGGCCCTACAACAGAAGATCTCAGAGGATAAAGTCACACGGAGGAGGTGTTGTACTGAGATCTGAGCCCCAAGCAGATGAGGAGATTAGACTCTAGGGCAATGTTCTTAGAGTGGGGTGACTTTGCACACCAGGGGACATTTGGCAATATCTGAAGACACTTTCTGTTACCACAACTAGTGACTTGATACTACTGGTATCTAGTGGGAAGGGGGGCAGGATGCTGCTAAGCATCCTACAAGCCCAGGACAGTTCCCTAAAAATGAATGATCTGGCCCCAAATGTCACAGTGCTGCGGCTGAGGTACAGAGGCTGCTGTAGCATATTATTTTAAAAGTCCCCAACCTGCAACCAGACTTGAGAGTCCCTCCCCCACAAAACTGGCTCCTGCCAGTTTCTTTACCCTCATTTCCTACCCTCTGCCCTCATGTTCTGCTACCACAGTCTTCTTTCTGGTTCTCCCCCAGAACCATCCTATATAATAAAAGCCTAATATGCAAATCGCCCAAATGGCAAAACCACTGGTGGAAAGACTTTCACTGTGACGTACACTGACCACCAGGGGGCAGACGCTCAACATAGGAGCTGCCCCAAGCCTGCAGACCCCAGGCCAGCTGAGGCGGGTGCCAGGGGCCTCCCCCCCATCACCCCGCCAGTTGCCCTGCAGACGGGTGCCCTGAGGAAGGAGGTGGGTTTGGCAAGCAGGTGGCGCCAGTCTAGCCAAGGCAGGTGCCAGTGGGGGTCCCCCAAGTGCTCTGCTGGTCACCCCACAGATGGCACTTGATCACCGGCCAGGCCTACGGACTCTACCCATGCATGAATTTCGTGCACTGGGCTTCTAGTAAGAGAATAAATGCCATTTCCAGCCGCCAGGTTTGTGCTGATTACAACAGCCCTAGGAAACTAGGCACTCAGGAATCCACAAGTTAATGACTATCCCCCTTTGCCGGCTCTGACACAGGAGATCGGGTGGACCATACTGTGGGCAGCAGTACCAGGCTGCTTCTCAAACACAGCCCAGTCTCAGGGACCCAGAGAATTCTGTTAGAGTTGGAGGGACCCCGCAGCAAACATCCACTTCTACCTGCTCATTTTAGAGATGGGGAAACTGAGGCCGGGGAAAATCCGAAGCAAGGTGGAAGGATGAGAGATGCTCTCATTCAACTGTCTTTACTGGCTTTCAGATTCCATTTGGAGGTTTCCAAATGCGTTCTTGTGCAGACTGTTGATAGTTGTGCTATCTCATAATGACCCAATCGTGGAGCGATTTAGCAATCCGGCTAATTGCATTTGGGGATAGAGCAGTTGGGTAACTAGTTGGTGATTACTCATTCCCAAGAGCCCCACACACTGCATTACAAGGAAGCTAATATTAGAAGTACTTGTTAACGAAGATGATAATTACTAAGTAATTGGCTAGAACACGCCACTGTGAATTCACCCAGGATCTGCCAGGTAGTCATCTGGTCTTGTGTTCCCTGTAAAATAAACCCAGTGTCCAAAAATGGTTCCAGTTGGTTGGCTAATATCCAACCACCGACCTCTGCCAGCCAACTGCGAATGTGAGCGATTAATCAAATTACTCAAATATTTGCTTTTGAACTAAATGTTAAGAAACCTGGATGGGCAACAAGTGGATGGTGCTAAATGGGAAGGAGGGGTGCACAGAGCCCCCCCAGATAAATATATAATCACCCAATAATATGGGATAAATGCCACTTCTTTGGGGCTCATCTGGCTTCTTCACACAAAATACCAAAACACTTCAGAGACCAATTATTTGTCCCGAAGCTGCAGCGCCTTTATCACGGTGCCAGGAAGAGGCTGTGCTATTTGTGCAATTTGCAGGCAGTTATGATGCTCGGGAGGGGGCTCAGGAGAGGGGCCACAAACACAGCTGGCTTGTAGGATGCAGAGACACATTTTCATAAGGATCACTTATTTTTCAAGGATGGCTGCTAACCGAGCTGTCTATTTCCAATTAGCCAGCCCTTGGAAAAGGGGTGCGAGAGGCTTGGGTTCCACTGATAACCCCGAAAAAGTCGGAGGGTGGAGGCAGGAGGTCCTTAGAAAGGCCAGGCAAAAGAGAAAACACAGTGGATTTCCAATTTCTAAGTTGGGGCTGTAAAAGATGGGATCACAAAGCCAGAGGGTGAGAGAAAGTTCGGGAGCAGACTGGGGGGAGTAGTGGGCAGAACAGACTACCTTCCAACCAGACCTGTGTGCCCCACTGAGAGGCTGCTGCCCGCCTGCTCACGAAGAAGACAGGTGCTGGGTAAGAAAGGGGCTAAGGGCCTTGTATTGGCAGGTTGTAAAAATGGCAACAGACTGCCCGGTTCTCTGCATCCATGCCCTTGCAATATGACACTGCAAATCCTCCCATCCAGAGGCAGAGTCTGTTTCTCCATGCCTTAAGCGGAGGTTGACCACATGACTTGCTTTGGCCAGTGGACATTAGCTAATGTGACAGACAGACATGTGAGCGGCACTTGTCCATTGGGGCTTGACCTCTTGCTGTTCCTGGAGCCCTGGGATCACGATGGGAGTGAGCCCGAGCTGTCCTGCTGGGGGATGAGAGGCCACGTGGAGGAGAACCGAGGCATCCCAGTGGACAGTCTGCTAACCCAAAGGGCATCCAATACCCACCAGGCCCCATCTGACCTGTCAGTGACCACAGGCACATCCAAGAGCCCAGGTACTGAGCCTGGCTCCGTGCAGAACTGTCCACAGAATAGAGAGAAACTATGAAGTGTGAGGGTAGTTTGTCACTCAGCAAAAGCTTACTGATACACTCACCTAATCAGAACCCCTCAGCTCCTGAATATTATCGGGGCTGATTATTTGAGAGCCATGGCTGTCCTGTGCAGAGTGGACAACCACCATTTTCACCCCGTTTAAGGAGAGTTGAAGGACTATACCCAAATCCCCAATCGTTTAAAAACACCATTTGACACACAGGTGCCAGTCAACCCACCACCTGCATCATCAATGGTGACAGACAATCACACTGCTTCTACCGATCACCCAGGTCTTACAAATGGACTTAGGAGGCTTTAATCACAAAGGAACAAATCAAAGACACACCAGCTCTGCCCTGAGCCCACAGCTCCCGCTACAGACCTGCTGAGACATGAGGCTGATGTAGTAGGGATATTACTGCTTGAGTTGAGTTCTGGGAGATGGGGCTCCTCATTCACCTTTGGCCACCCCAGAACCAGTCTTAATGCAACGAGGGAGCAGACGCCAGTTTAAACACACACCGAACGATGGTTCCACACGTTCAACTAAAATGGAAGCTATTTTTTTTTCAATGTCCATGTCACTGGGCAAGGTTAGAAAGAGCAAATGCAAGGAAGTTCCTACCACCTGACATTTTCCTAACGTCAGTTCTCTACTAATGACCCCTTCTATGTCACAACAGACCACGGGTCCTGGACATTTCAAACCACTGCAGGAAAGGCCACACACATGCTCTGATGCTTTAGGAAAGCCAGAGTGACAGCCATTGGAAGCTTACTCCAAGGCTTAGCAAACTAGGTCCGTGGGCCAACTCCAGCCCATTGCCTGGTTCTGCAAATAAAGTTTTATCGGTACACAGCCATGCACATCCATTTGTGTTGTGTCTGTGGCTGCCTTCACACTACAGTGGCTGAGAAGTTCCTATAGCAATGGTATGACTGCAAAGCTGAAAATATTTACCATTGGAGAAGTCTGCAGACCCCTGATGTAGTCTGATCCAGTTACTTTCCATATGGAAAAAGTGAGTCTCAGAGATGTGGCTTCACAAATACTTGAAGCACAGGGGGACCTGGAACTGATTTCCTGACACCCCGCGGAGTGCTCTGCTGAGGAACGTCAGCATTCAGAGTGTTTTCTGGAGGGGCACACCTTAAACCACACACCCTGCGAATGGCAGAGTGAACCCGAATCCCCATTTCTGAACTCTCCCGGAGGCAGAGCTACGGGACTCAGCCCACGGGCGGGGAGCCCGGGCGGGACTGACCTGGTGATGATGGCCAGGTGGGGCGGGCTCATGCAGGCGCCCATGAACAGCACCACGTTCTCGTGCCGCGTCTGCCTGTAGGCCATCACCTCCCGCTTGAAGGCTTTCAGCTGCTCCTCGTTGTCCCTCTCGATGTCAATCAGCCGGATGGCCACCTCACCGTGCCAGCGGCCGTGGTACACCTGCCCGAAGCGGCCCTTCCCGATGAGCTCGCCGATCTCCAGCTGCTCGAAGGGGATGTCCCACTCCTGCAGGAAGATGCTGGTCTGGCTGGCCTTGCGCGGGAAGCTCCGGGCCGAGAGGAGGGACAGGTTCATCTCCTCGAAGTCGTCCTCCGACTCCTCAGCCTCGTCGTGGCCCTCCTCGTTCTGTGGCAGAGGGGGAGAGATATAGCTGTCCCTGCACTGCCTGGGGCATGGTGTCCTGTGGGTTTGCCTGGACATGGTTCTCTGCATCCTTAACACTGGAGAAGCCCAGTGCCCCTCAGATCCCCACCCTCCCATGTATTCAGTGGGGTGCAACCCCCACTGGGGATTTATCCAGCTCCGAGCTGTTTTTTCAACCAAGAATGCAAATGGCTTGCCAACTTCTGCACAAGTAGCTTTTCCATGATGCACACCATATAACGGCCCATTAGGCTGGTGCCGGGAGGGGTCACCACTTGGTAGCTGTCCCAGAGTTAGAAGAGCCATCACTCAGGACCCCACACACCGACCTGCCCCAAGCCCTCTGTGTCAGCAAGGACATCACTCAAGTTCCAGGAAGCCCTGGAAAGGCTGCTTCACCATCCCCAGTTCTCACCTCTGAGGTTGGCTCCACTTCAATTTGAAGTAATGGATTTCCTTCCAAGCTTTAAAGAAAGGAAAACAAATGTGACCCTCAGGTGCAAAGGTGGGCCCCTGCATTGAGCTTATCCTGATACAAGAAGCCCCCAAAGTGAGAAGTCCTCACCACCAAGCCTTCATCTCGAATGCACGTCAGTGCTGCTTTCAGAAATAGTCCATAACTTCGCCGTGAAAGCCGCACACGGGGACTTTGTTTTCAATACATTTCTCTGGGCTGCTCAGGGTTCATTTTTCATGACTGCGTTGGTTTCCACTAACCTAGCAGCTTCCTATACACTGCCCTAATCCCTTGGGTGGGAGAGTCCTCGGAGCCCTAGGTGTTCCCTAGAGAGAATTAATCAGGTCTCCAAGTTCACTAGGTTTTGGTATCTTCTGAAAGGATCCTAGTGTTCATGTGTTCGTTCGTTCGTTCGTTCGTTCATTCATTCATTCATTCATTCATTCCAATTATGTGCCAGCAACAGTGCTAAACCCTTAGAAGGAAACAGAGTTGAAACTGGGCTGGCTCCTGACTTTAAGAAACATTGTATTACCACGGAAGGAACTACAGTGAGTACACAGATATTGTGCAGAAAGGCTAAACAAGGGCCCAACGTCAGGTAGGAATTGAATAAATGGAGTGAGATGGTAATTCCCAGGAGAGAGGGTTCCTGAGTGGATGTAGGAGTCCATTGTGTGTAGTTGGACCTTGCAGGTCACACAGAATCGAGATGTGTGAAATGAGAATGAAGAGGAGGAAGCAAGACTGTACTGAATTGGAAGACTCAGGTGCAGGTGTTGTGTGTGTGTGTGCACTAAATACACAGTCTATATTGAAGGTATTGTGTGGGTATTATGGCATGTGCTCTGTGCAGCTGTCCCGGGCATGTGAGTCTGGTGTCACTGGGTATGTACCCAGGATAAGAGGGGAGGTTGGAGTACACGGGATGGGAGGGGGTGGGATAGAGGCACAATGTGTGTTAAAGGGTTTTTGGGGGTGATTTAGAGTAAAGGGTCTGTATGTGTCTATAGGATGAGCTACAGCAGAGGGGAGGAAAGAAGCAATGGATACTATGCTCCCTTCCTATTTCCCCAGCTCAGTAGATTCCCCTACCCTCCTCCTCATCTGGGGGCCTCTCTTATCCTGACCCTAAGACCCAGGAAGCTGCTGACCCTGCCAAGAGGTCCATCTGCTCACTGGAGGATGCTCCCGGTGAGCGGGGGTCTGAAAGACATTAAGAACTAGCAGGAGAAAGAGGGTCACAAAGTGGCATTTGCCATCACATTAACTAAATACTTAGAGTTATTCCGACAGGAGGCAGAACGACGCCGTACAATGACAGCTAATACGCTGGGAGCCCGACGCCCTGGGGGAGGCTTGGACGGGACAGTGCCGCTGGGATCCCTCCTCATCCCCT
The DNA here is from genome assembly GCA_004026665.1 of Murina feae. Lineage (NCBI taxonomy): Eukaryota > Metazoa > Chordata > Mammalia > Chiroptera > Vespertilionidae > Murina > Murina feae. The sequence goes on from PVJC01017839.1 coordinate 24,655, forward strand.
ACGACTCGGGCCTTTCTCTGTCCCATCCGGGCGAGGCTGCAGCAGCCGGGCTGTTACATCATTCCCTCTCTGTGAGGAGTAGCGCCTATCCCTCCGCCTTAATGGGTGCCTGCACATGTAAGCAGGACGCAGGCACCGATTAATTCTGTTTTCTCGCTGGCACTCCCTGGCTGTCGGTTCATAACCTGGAGCCCGTCTTGCACAAGTTGTGGAAGTGGCTTATGCACGGCAGAGAAATGACCTGGAGCTACGTGTCAGCACAACATCCCCGGCGAACTGCTGCTCCTTTGATTTCAGAGCCGTACCACTTGGGTCTTTAACAAAGCCCGTAACTCAGGTCAGAAAAAATGGAGCAGCAAGCAGAGACGCGAGGAAAACCGAGTAGGCGAAAATATGAGTTAAGAAACCAGTCAAATCGAAACTGGTGCCTAACACGCCCCAGACTTCGGTCATAATGAAAGAAGTTAAGGAAGACGATTACACTTCAGCTGCCCAAGCCACAGGCCACCGGGGCTGAGGATGCCCACACAAAGATGTTCTTTGCAGTACTGGGCACAACAGTGAGACGTGGGAAGATGGAAGGTCCTGCAATCGGGCAATGGGTAAGGAAATTATCCCACATTGATACAACATTCTGCAGCCATTAAAAACAACGCGTGCGAAGAGTCTGGAATAATATGAAAAAATGCGACGTTATGGCTTTCTCTGATGAAAAAGTAGGATAGAGACTACGCATATCATGGACCACACAGAGATCCTAACTATGAACAGAAAGAGCACATATCTAATTTTTTTTACAGGATAGTCTAAATTTTCCAAAAGTAGCTTATATTATTTGTATAATGGTGTAAACCGGAGGTCAGTGAACTTGTTCTGTAAAGAGCCAGATGATAAATACTTCAGACTTTGCAGGCTATATGGTCTCTGTCGCAATGGCTCGACTTGGCGATTGGAGTCTGAAAGCCACCAGACAGTGTGTTGCAAACAAATGAGTCTGGCTGTGTTCCAATAAAACTTTATTTATAAAAACATGCAGCACATTGGATTCATCCGCCATAGGCTGTAATTTGCTGACCCCTGGCATACACCTAAATTATATTTTTTAAAGGGGGGACAATGACACAGAAGAACGGCCCTTCCATTGAGCACTGACTCTGGCCTGCACATTATCTCTCTGATGATCCAGGAGGGTCAGGGGAACAAGTCCTAGCAATCACACATGGCAGGCAGAGCCAGGGACACAGGGCAGAGCTGACTTGTGAGGGCCTCTCTCCCCCTGAGCTGCCACACTCTCCCTCTCTTTGCTTGACTCATCCCATATCTATTCCCCCCACCCACACCCCCCACTATGGCTCCTCCCCCGAACCCCCTGCCTCCCAGCACATAAATTCCAGAAAGAGGAAGGCAGAGGGGTCCTGAGTGGACTGCAGGCCGGGGTGAGGAAGAGGCCTCTGTGCCACTTACATGGGATTCGAGGTCACTGGATGCAGGACGACCTGGGGTGCTCGGGTTGGCGTCTCCAGCACTGGCACCACATCTGACAGCAGAGGTTAGATAGTCAGGATCCGAATGTGGAGTCCACACCCACCAAAACCTGACTTCGGGAAGCTAGCAGCTGCTCACGAGCTTGTGGGTCCCTGGGTGGGCCAGTCCCCTGCCCTTCCTCCACCACCTGCTTAGATGCAGCTGTTGTCCAGAGGGTATCTTGACCCAAATCCTCTGCCGTTACCTAAGCGGCTGCCAGAACTCCCGAGCCTCTGGTCACCTCCAGATCCTCCCCACTCCCACTTCCCTTTGGAACGATGAGGTCACATGGTTGACCACCTCTCCCTTCCAAGTGGCTCTGGACCTCTCCTGCCCTTGCCCATCCTACTGTGGACACCTTCCCAGACGACCTCCTTGGTGCCATTGCGCCCTGGGGACCCGCCATGCTTTCCTTTTCCACTTCCAGGTCTAGCCATTGTCCCGGGGCCAGGTGATCCCACCACCACCCTCACTGAGCTTGTCCACCCCGACATTCACCGCCATCCCTCCCACTGAGAAGGGGCTGAGCTCACAGGGACTCACCTGGGAAGATGAACTGCTGCTTGTATTGGTAGTAGTGGGACGCTAGCAAGAGAACAAAATCACCAGAGTGAGTGCTGCCCTAGAGCAGTCCCTTCGGTACCCAACTGGGCTCCCACAGCCGCGCTGTGCATTCTCTGCCTGCCCTTGAGGGTTTGCAGACTCCTGCAGACACCCCAATTCCAAGGGACTGAGCCGAGTAAAGACACCAGAGCACTAAACAACCAAGCCAACCCTCTTGTTAAAAGTTCCCTGAATACAGAGCACTCCAAGTCAGAGCGTCATTCATAGCACAGCCCCATTTTTGGCAAATGCGTAAGAACGCACACAGAGAAAAGTCTGTGGAACCACAATCTAAAATGTTAACTTCTCCCCTTTGGGCAGCGTGACTGCAGTGACTTAAAAAACAACATGAGTTTTCTGTGTTTTCTGAATTCTCTGCATTGAGCATTATATTAGTTTTCTTATAGCTGTTGTGACAAATTATCACAAACTTGGTGATAACACAAAACATATTTACTGTCTTACAGGTCTATAGAGGCTAAAAGTCTAAAATAAGTGCTAAGAGGCTAAGATCAAGGAGTTGCCAGACCTGGTTCTTGCTGAAGCTTCTTGCACCTTCCGGCTCTTGGGCTGCCTGCATCGCTCGGCTCAGCCCCATCTCGGCTTCCGTCTGACACTGCCTCCCACTGACTTTGACCTTCTTGCCTCCCTCATCTGAGGATCCGTGGGATCACATTTAGAGTCCCCCAGAAAATTCAGGATAATCTTTCCACTTCAAGATACGTAACAACGTTACAGCTGGAAAGTACCTTCTGCCATATAAGGTAACATGTTCACAGATCCCTCCTTTAGAATGTGGTCCCTTTGGGGGACCATTAGTCTGCCTAGCACAGGATGAATTAATTTCCATGTGAAGGGAAAAACTGATGTAAAAGAAATATCCTCAACGTCACTGCTGATTCTCCTACAATTCATTTTACTTCCAGTTCACCCCTCTCAGAGGCCAGTTCTTCCAGACAATTCCCAGGGTTCTAACTTACTCGAGGGGGGGGGAGGAAGGTGGGGTGGTGGTGGTGGTGAAGGGCCTGGAGCAGGGCAGCCACGGACAGATGTCAGGGGCAATGGACAGATCATACAGAACTTTCTAATCTCAAGTAAAGGAAGTGAGCAGGGATGGGCTCAGATATAGTCTCAATGGGTGAAGATACTTCCAGAAGCCATGTTATTCATTCAGGGACAAACTACAGCTGGAAGCTGGCTTACACAGAGGATTAGCACCGTGGTTCTCAGCCTGAGGTTTGAAGGCTGATCCTGAGGGAGGGCTGAACCCTTGCTCCTCTGTTGGCTGTTTTTAAAAGTTTGGGACTTTCTCCGAGTCTCAGTCTCCATGTGTATACCATAAGGATAATAAGAGCCTACTGTTATAGGGCTGAGCTCATCCTTCTCTAATCTAATAAAAGAGTAATATGCAAATTAACCTCACTCTGTTACACTCAAACCACGCCCACCAGTCAGGCCACGCCACCAGCCAATCAGAGTGACAATATGCCAATTAACCCAGCCAGCAGCCACGGAGCTAGAGCAAACAGAATGCCAGTGATGGAGGAAACTGCCTGCCTAGGCTGGCTGTGGCCTCCACTCAAGGCAACAAAGTTTCAATTATAGAAGCCATGGAGCTGCAGCAAACAGGAGGCTTAGTTGCCTGCCTAGGCAGGCTTGTGGCCTCCCCTCAAGGCAACAAAGTTTCAATTATAGAAGATAAATAAACCCCAGAAACCTGCTTCCAGCCAGCCTCGCTGGGACCTTGGGTCAATGGGAGCTGTGGCCAGCCTGCAAATAGCCATCAGCCCCTCACCCAGGCTGGCCAGGCACGCCAGCAGGTGGACATCCCCAAAGGGGTCCCAGACTGCGAGAGGGCACAGGCTGGGCTGAGGGGACACCCTACCCCTGAATGCACAAATTTTTGTGCACCGGGCCCCTAGTATGAAATAAGAGTGCATAGTAGGTATGGACTAAGTATTGGCTGCTATGAATGAGCCAATATCTTTCAAAGCTATCTTAACTAACAGACAAGAATGATTTTTAATTAAGAGGCAATCAGATAGCTTCAAAGAGCTAAGCCATTAGCTGCCCTTGGGGTTGGAATGATGGATAATCCCCACCCACAACCCTAACCCAGAATGGAAAGCAAGTCCTGGCATCTCAGGATCCCAAGCATCTGGTCTGGCACCTGTATCTGTGGGTGCACAACTCATATTTGTTGAATTAACTCCCTTTCTTTTAGTGCAAGTACCCAAATTCCAGGTAGCTGGAACCCAAAGAGATGCATTTTTTATTCTGGAAAATGAGTTGCCCAGGATGGGAAGCATAGCAATTCAAGGTCACAGAGCAAATCTTTAAAAAAACACCAATCTCCATGATTTCTGGGACCTTCTGCTGGGTAACCTAGGTTTTTGTTTGTATGTGTTTAATTGCATGCAGGCATTTTGCTGTCAACAAGGGGCTCGGATTAAAGAAAGAAAAGTACCCAAGGTTCTCCATCGGCTTAGCTGATCTCTTCCCTCCAGCGGGAATGGGATTCAGTGGCCACAGAAAGGTTAGCTGGCAGTGACAGCCTTTTCAGGAGGAGGGGCTGGGCAACAGAAGCGAGCCCTGCTCTGAGGAGGGACAGGTGCCGGGCAATGGGACACCCCGCAAATGCCTGCACGTACAGAATCAACCCCTTCTCAACTCCTCCATGCAGGAGCACAGCTGTCCTGGTGACTGAAGGGAGGGAGTGGCTGGAAAAGGGGAAGGCGTCACTGAGCCGATAAGGGACACCAGCAAGAAGCGGCTCCAAGGGACAGCTGGTGAACCCAAGTGGCCTGCTCGGGGCACCTAGTGGCTCCTGGGCCGCTGGCATCACGAGGTCATGAAGACTGAGAGGCTTAGATGACCAGACGTCAGAGGACCAGGAGGCCACTGTGAAAGTATTTCCACTCTGGAGTCCCCACCACTTTCTCCTAAGGCCTCCCCAATAAGCAGCCTGAGTGGTCTTCTGAATGGAAGGATCTAGAAGGAAGAAGGATCCCTTGCCTCAACCTTTCAGTGGCCTCCTACTATGTCTGCAATAAAATCTAAATCCCCGCCCGACTGTGCGGCTCAGTTGGTTGCATGTCCTCCCATGCACTAAGAGGTCACTGGTCCATTCCAGTGAGGACACATGCCTGGGTTTCAGGCTTGATCCCCAGCAGGGGGCGTGCAGGAGGAAACCGATCATCGGTGCTTCTACCTATCTCTCCCTCTCACTTCCTCTCTCTCTCAAAATCAGTAAGAACGTATTTTTAAAAAATCTAAATTCCCACCATGCCCTCAAGGCCCCACCATGCCTCATGCCTGCAGCTCCGTCTCACTTGGCGCCCTTCTCCCCTGTTTGTGGCACTCAGGCCACTGGACAACTTTTTAGCTCTTTCCTGTGGCGGGGCCTTTGCACGTGCTCCCCTCTCTCTGCCGGACTCCTCTCCCCATCTTCAGGACTCACCTGCCTCTGACATTTCAACTTGAACTTGTTTTCTTCTTTAATTTTCTCCCAGCACCGTTCTACCTATCATTTTCATGTGTGTGTTTTTTTGGTTCACACCTACTCTCCCACTAAGCTACAAACTCCATGAGAACAGACTGTGAGAGGCAAAACAATCCCTACCCGCCCATGGGGACTTTGCAGATCTGACCACTTTGTGAATCTTGAGATGGGGAGACTATGCTGGGTTCTCTGAGTGCATCCTAAAGGCAATCACACGGGTCCTCATGAGAGGGAGGCCGGAGGATCCGAGTCAGAGTCAGAAAAGGAGATGTGAGAATGGAAGTAGAAGCTGGAATAGTGCGGGGCCACCAGCTAAGGAATGCTGGCGGCTACTAGGAGCTATCAGGCAAGGAGATGGATTTTCCCCCTAGACCCTCGCTAAGAAAAAACACCTTGATTTTCAGCTCAGTGACACAAAATTTGGACTTGTGACCTCTATTACTGTAAGATAATAGATGTGTCCTGTTCTAAGGCATGAAGCTTGTGGTAGTGTTACAGCAGCAACAGGAAACTCATACTGGGCGTGTCCACTTTGTGCATGTCCCCTCCATACATAGTGCCTTGGACAGTACCTGGTACGTAGGAGATGCTCAATAAATACGCGTTCGGGAAATAAATACATGGATGTGGTTGGAGGGCCAGAAGACGACTTGAGAGGGGAAAAAACTACAGCCCTGGGCAATGCATGAACTCAAGTGGGAATGTGTGAGGTAGAAGAATCCTTGGGGTCCTGTCGCCCACCTACGTCCTTTCAGAGGTGAGAAAGCTGAAGCCGAGGTCACCTAGCAGGGTGTGATAGAGGATAATGAATCCAAAACCCCAGCCTGCTCATGCAGAGCCCTCTCCAGACCCTGATATGGGGCTAAGACTCAGAATGCAGCCCGCTCCGCTCAGGCGTGTGGCCCCTGAGATCCTGGACCCAGGGTCCTCTGCCAGTTTCAACGACTTAGCTCATAAGACAATGCCAGCTGCCCCTGTGACTTAGACGTGGGTGGAGATCCCAGCTTGCTGCTGACCAACAGACATAGTCTTTCCTTCTCAGAGCCTCTGTTTCCTCGCCCGTTAAATGGAGCTGATAATACCTGGTGGCTGCTCTAAAGATCAAGCGAGGTCATGTGTGGCAAGTGTCCTGCATGTAAGACTCGCTCCACATGCCCGCAAGCGTGCCCCCAAGGGACCTGGCATGAACCCAACACCTCCTTGCCTCCCCAAGCACTGGAGTACCTGGCAGGTTGAAGGTCTTCTGCTGCCTGGTGCACTGCGGGGAAGGGTGGAGGGGAGACGGCGGCGTGGCGCTGGGAGGGAGCGGGGGTGCTGGCGAGGAGGGCGTGGAGGACGTCGTGGACGAGGGGTTGCTGCTGGAGTCTGGCTGGTAAGGGACAGGGATGTGGTCCTGCAGGAAGAAAACAGGGCAGGGGCAGCAGGGCAGCCATGAGAGTGAACTGAGCAGGAAGAGAACCGCCCTAGCTTCCTCAGCCCCAGACCCTCCCAGTGTCCCCACCAGCTGGCATCCAGCTGCGGAAGGAATGGCTTCTGCAATCAAGTTCCTGCCCACTGTGGGGACCCCCGAGGGAAAGGATACCACGGAATGTAAGCACGTGGGTGACAGCCAGCTCCCATCCTCTCTGACTCGGGAGAGAGCCACGCGGAGATGCCCACTGCGCCCTTCCCATCCCAACACCTCTCCTCCTGAGTGTTTATTAAAGAATCAACAGCCTGACAGCTCAGGAGAGAG
>PVJC01017840.1:0-32018 GCA_004026665.1 Murina feae
TCTTTCCCACTCACGGGTCCTGGGTCCTGCACTGTTCCACCCTGCAGCCACTCTGTGCACTCGGGAGGTCCCTCAGCCCGGCCTGTGCCCTCTCACAGTCTGGGACCCTCTGGGGATGTCCACCTGCTGGCGTGCCTGACCAGCCTGGGTGAGGGGCTTTAAGGCTGCCCACAGCTCCCATTGACCCAATGTCCCAGCAAGGCTGGCTGGACGCAGGTTCTGGGGTTTGTTTATCTTCTATAATTGATACTGTTTCTTTAAGGCGAGGCCTTCTACTAAGGAAGCCTCCTCTCTGCTTCACCTCGCAGCAGCGTCTATAATGAGACAATGTTGTTACTCTTAGACTCAGGCCCTCAGCTCCCGAGGATTCTATGATTTATACATTGTTGCAAACATGTTTTGCTTTGAGGCAAGGATAAGCGAGCCGCAGCGCAGGCAGTTTCACTTTCACTCCTGCTGCAATGGAAGCTGCCGTTTACTCTGTGAGTGGCGGCCGCCATGTTGACTGGGCTAATTTGCATACAGTTGCTCTGGTTGGCTGTTGGGCGTCCCGAAGAAATGGTCAATTTCAATATTATGCTTTTATTAGTTAAGATAGTTTATTGAGGGTTTTGATTCAGTTTTCTACTGAGTTGCATCAGATTGCTACTCAATGTTGAAATTCTACAGTGCACATAGGCACATGTTTAGTGTTTGGATTCTCATAAAAATGTAAAATCATGAATAAAACTGAAAGATTGATTTAATATTAAATGTATTATATTACTTACAAATTAAAGAAGAAATGAAAGAAAAGTAAGAGAGTAATCTTAGTAGAGAAAAACTTATCTATTGATAAAAATTCTTAGAAAGCTCAGAGCAGAAGGAAAGTTAACCTGAAAAAGAGTTTTTACTAAAAACCTACAACAAATATTACACTTACAAGATTAAGTGGTAAAAACAGTCCTTTTAAAATCAAATCAAGAGACAGATGCCCAACATACTTTTTTCCTTTTATTTTCTCCTTCTCACTCTCCTAGTCTCTCTTTCCTTTCCCCAGTATTATATTAGTGGCCTGAGATTGCCCAGGAAGAACAAAGGCCAAGAATAATCAGAATATACCTAAAGAAACAAAACATATGGGCTTATTATCTATATCTATATCTATATCTATATCTATATCTATATCTATATCTATATCTATATCTATATCTATATCTATATCTATCTATATCTATATCTATAAAAGGCTAATATGCAAAGTGTCCCCACAGGAGTTCGACTGGAGATAGAACTATGATGTGTGCTGACCACCAGGGGCCGGTGCAGAATGAAGGAAGGCCCTGATTGGCCTTGATTACTGGCCAGGCCTAGGGACCCTACCCATATGCAAATTTCGTGCACTGGTTCTCTAGTAACTCTATAGTAATGAAGAATGGATGGATATACATCCATGGAACAGAACAGCAAGTTTAGAACCTGACCCATTCCTTCAGGGGAATGTAGCATTTGGAAAGGTGGCATTGCAGATTAGTAAGAAAATAACTATTTTATTAAGTTACCTTTCCTGGCTGAGTAAAGGTTGGTAGTAGATCCTTATAGGTACAGAAGGAAAGCAGAGATAATTTCCCTGGGAATTAATGACTCCAGTCACTCTTTGCTTTCCTCTCTACTCAGGGACTCTGCTGCTTCCCATTTCAAGAAATTAGATAAAAAGAAAAAAAAGAAGAAAAAGCATCTCAACTCATTAAAAAAAATCAAATAACTCACACACAAAAAAACACACTTCAAGAGTATGTTAATATAAATACAGTTTGTATTAAACCACTTGGGGTATTTAAACACGCAAAGAGAACTTATTAAAAATGAGTTTACTTTAAGAAAACCATGAGTGAATTATTTAAATAATTGAATCAATGAAGGGTGAAATTAAAATAAATGTATTCAAATAAAGGTATACAATATAAATGAAGAGAAATGTGCTTCAAATTCTGGTTTTATAAAAATTATATTTATCTATAATGCAACTATCAAATTAATCTCAATTGGGCTATTATTCTTGTTGCGTAAGGTGTTAATGTCTCAGGATAAAGAGCAACAAAACAAATGAGAACTCTGTGATTTAGATGTACAGAGGAAATCCAAGCTATGGGAAGTACAGTGCAACCTTCATTGTACATCCATACCTGGGCTGGAATTAAGCTTTTTCTTAAATATCAGTCCCACCGTCATATCCTTTGTCTGTGTGCAGGGCCTGGGACTCTGTAAATCAAATTTCTCTTTTGCCAGCTGGCTCCCTATCAGGCTCTGCTAATTAGATGGTTCTGGAGGCTGCCTGGAAGGCTGAAGGAGGAGGAAGGGACACATTTCTTCCTGTTCCCAGCAATTGTTTACCTTCCTAGCAGCGATCGTTTGTTCCAGTAGCAAGAGTTGGTTCCAGTTTGTAGGTTTAAAAAAATATATATTTTTATTGATTTCAGAGAGGCAGGGAGAAGGAGAGAGACAGAGAGAAATATCAATGATGAGAGAATCATTGACCAAGCCCACAGCTCCAGCATGTGCCCTTGACCGGAATTGAACCCAGGCCCCTGGAGTCCGCAGGCTGACACTCTATCCACTGAGCTAAACCAGCCAGGGCCAGTTTGTAGTTTTGACAACAATCTTCCTCCTAGTCTCAGTATGTTCCTTGTAGGGACACCAGCATCAGCCAAAGAGCACCCCATCCTGAGTTGTGTGGCCCCAGCCCCAAGCCACTCAAGCTTCTAACTTGCATTAATTCAAACCTCTTTCCTTTGTTCTCAGCTTCCTACAGTCACCTGTTCCATGACATTTTAGTATTCCCTTTTGCCTTTTTGACTTTTTAATATCTGACTGATTAACAATACTTCGTATTAAATCGTCTCTGGAAAAAATAACTGCTGTGGTTTCTATGCTGTATCTCAGTGGGCCCTTTCTGAATGACTCATTCAGTTTCTCAGAGCATAGAGCAGTATTATTATTTTAATACACTTTGGTACTGAGTTAGCTAAGGTAGAATTATGTTTATATGCTTATCAGTGCAAATGACCCATCACTGCCTTTCCTATAACTGTCTTTTTTTGGTTTTTATATCAGGGCTATGTTATAGCCCTAATAACATAGGAGTGGGCTAGGAGCTCATTAGGTTTTTCAATTAATTAACTTTTATTAAGACATTTTTTTTAGACATTATTTTGGGTTTATAGCGAAGTTGAGGGGATGGTGCAGAGATTTCCCATATACTCCCTGTCCTCACACACTCATAGCCTCCTCTATCATCACAATTTCCTACATGAACACACAGTGATCCCTCAAAGCCCATAGTTTACATTAGGGTTCCCTTTTGGTGCTGTACATTCTATGGGTTTAGACACATGTATAATAACATGTATCTACATTATGTTATCATACCAAGTATGTTCACTGTCATAAAAATTCTCTGTGCTCCCCCTGTTCAGTCCTCCTCTTCCCATGGTTCAACTGCAGGCACTTACTGATCTTTCCATGGTCTCCATGGTTTTGCCTTTTCCACAATGTCATATAGTTGGAATAGTACAGACAGCATTTGCAAGTGGTAAATCATGTCACTATTTCTCTCTCTGTAACTTCCATAAGTTGGAAATTCTGTATTTGTTCATCTGGTTAGATTTTATTTCCATAGTCAAAACTTGAATCTCCTTAAGATTTAATGATTGTATTTAAGGATAATATATTTGCTTGTCTATTTTGGAAAACAGTGGTAGAGTAGGCAATTAGAAAGATATAAGCTGGGAAAGGCAGTTGGGAGCTTGGAGGGAATATATGTGAGACATGACAAATAAAAAATAGACATGGCAGCAATGGACCCCTATGTGAGGAGGAAAGATTTAGAGCCCCCCGCAGAATGTGGTCTAACCAGAGGCATAACACCTGGGTGAAGGAACCTTTTAGCTTAAGAATATATATTTTTTGAGAACTAAGGAAGGAGAAGACTTACTGAGGAGACTCCAGTCTAAGGGTATAAGTATCCCAAACCCCACCAAACAAGGCACTTGGTTTGATTTTGGCTGGCTGAGTTGCCCAGTCAGGTTCTATCTGAGTGTACTCTTTCCTACAAATAGATCCTTGCCTGCTTTTGCTGCTATTTGTTGTGTCTTACTTGAATTCATTCCTACAAGAAGACACAAGCTGGAGATAAAGAGTACTGTCTCTGGCTAGAGACCACCCAACCACCACTGACAATAGTATCTGTAATGATCAAAAAAGTCCTGTCCTACTCAGACTTTAAATTTCCTTTCTTTGCATGTAAACATTGTTTCTTGTTGAATTTCTTTCTGCTTTCTCATGGCGTTGGCTTTCTTTAAATATTTGATGAATCTTGCACATCTTTGAAACTGAAATTCTCTTTTAAACTCAGAAAGAACTGCATCTGTTTTCCTTGATGCATTGGTTTTTGAGTGGGATAAGAGGGAGATAGAACTCTGTGTCCAGAGCTCACCATTGTCCTGGGGGTTGCCAGTTGCCAGAAACACCACTGTGTCTCTCTACCCAGTCTTGTGCCACTCTTACTCACCTAGAGGAAGATGTCCTTGTTTCTCTTGCCTGGGCCTTGGGCAGACAGAAGAGAGCAGGGTGGGGTAGGAACACTGTGTGCTGAAGCCTCTCCTGCTTCTAGTATCTGCTACCTTCAGATGGGGGACACCAGTGCTTTTCCTGTCTCTTGCAGCTTCCTTCTCTTAGTAGCATCTTGGGCTGCAGTTTCTTTCTTCAGCCCAATCCTGTTTTCTGCCTTTTATGGGGTCTTCATAGTGTCTCCCTTCTTTGTTTTCCACAGTTTAAATGAATTTATTTCATTTTCTGTATTTTCTTGGCCTATAAAGGGACTTATGCTAAAAGGGGAGGTAGTACTGTATCCTCAGCCCACCTTCTAGAACAGGGACCATCCTTGCTTCTTAAGATAATATTCCTTATGCAAAGCCAGCAAAATTCAGTAGTCTGTTAATCGTATATGTGTTGTTTGGTTTTGATTTTTAACTGCAACTCACAAAGCATAAGGGTGGTAGCTAGAATGACAATCAGTTAAGAGCTACTATGGCTATAGGTTTTAGTTATGTGTACACATTCTGTATTTTCATCCTATATCCTCACATTCTAGAAAATATAAGATAAATCTAGGACTACTATATATGTGTATTTTTAGTCTCAGAGACTATTAACATTTTTTTCCTTTGTCAATTGGAATGTTTTCTTTCTGTCATTCAACCAAATGAAGATGCAAAACAACAAAAATATTTTTGCAGAGAAGGTAGACATATCCAAACAGTGTTTTTAAAGTATGAGATCTAATTAGTTTGCGTTCTGTTGTATTCTGAATATCCCCGTAAATGACATTGAAATTGATGAATGGATTCACTAACCATTCCAAAGGAACTTTGCGGATGAGGCTCAACTACAAAGCCTCTGTGTGAACATTGCTAATTAAAAAAAAAAGCTGCAATATTGACTACTTTGTTGATGTGAACTTTACAGAGAGCATTCCTGAAATTTAATGGGGAAATTTTTATTGAATTCAATGGTCTAGTAAGAAAAATTAACAAAACTTTTTCTGGGCTGATCTGACGTATCAACATTAAAATGATCTGTGAAGTGTCTGTGGGTGTGTGCTTTTATTCTAGGAACCTTAATAGATTGTTAAGTGGGTGTTTGCCTCCACACACACCTACCTCAGATCCTCATTGTCACATGTGACTCTTTTCCAATTTTGAAAATGCTTCAGAGAAAGATATTAGATAATATTAATTTCAAAGCCTTATATTCCATGTGGCTGGCATTATGTCCAATGCCTCATCTCAATATGTTGTGCTGCAGGATAAACTTAGTTCTCTTCTTTCCTTATTGGCTGTAATAATAATCACTACTACTTTTGGGCATTGGATCTTCAAAATATAATAATGCACTTAAAAGTTATTTGTAAACCATGAAGAACTACATAAAAATATTATCTAATGCTAATATTATTAGTATAATATGTTAGCAGCATCACTGATGTTAAATTAAGTCCTTTTAAAATTAAGTTTTAAATTAAAGAATTTAAATTAGATCCTGGGTTTCTGTCACAGGATTCCCCAGAATGCAGAATCTCAGGCAGAAATTTGCACATGGAAGGTCAATAAGGGAAAGTTTTAGGGGTCAACACTATGGAAAGGAAGATAAAGAAACAGGATTTGTCAGAAAGAAGTGATTTACAATGCAGTTTCAGCAGAGTTCTTCAACTGATGCTGCCAAGAAGATGTAATGAATGACCTTCAACTTGTCTTGAGTTGGAATGAGAGAAACAGGCCTTTAAGCTTCCATGCCTGTGGGTTATTGACTAATGCAGGGGTCCTGGGAAGGGGATGTGACATTGGGTAAAGCAACTCTCTGGTTTGAGGCAATTCCCAAGTGGGAGTGACATCTGTTTAGAGGTGGTACTGCCCGTGGTCAAAGGGTAGAATTCCTTTATTTCTGAAAGAGAGTCTAGGTGGGTCATCCTCCACAAATGATATGTTTTAGAATTAGCTTTTCAATTTGGGCTCGAAAACTTTCTGTTGCCTTTGATATTAGGACTAGGGGCCCGGTGCACAAAAAATTGTGCACTCGGGGGGTGAGGGGAGTATGTCCCTCAGCCCGGCCTGTGCCCTCTCTCAGTCTGGGACCCCTCAGGGGATGTCCACCTGCTGGCGTGCCTGGCCTGCCTGGGTGAGGGGCTAAAGGCTGTTTTCGGGCTGCCCACAGCTCCCATTGACCCAATGTCCCAGCGAGGCTGGCTGGAATCAGGTTTCTGGGTTTATTTATCTTCTATAATTGAAACTTTGTTACTTTGAGTGGAGGCCTAGGCGGGTCATGAAGCCTCCTGTTTGCTTCAGCTCCATGGCTTCTATAATTGAAACTATGTTGCCGTGAGCAGAGGCCCAGCCAGCCTAAGCAGGCAGTTGCAAAGGAAACCTCATGTTTGGTCTAGCTCCGTGGCTGTCAGCCTCCATCTTGGCTGGGTTAATTTACATATAGTCACTCTGATTGGATGGGGGCGTGGCTTGGATGGTGGGCATGGCTTAGGTGTCTCGGAGTGATGGTTAATTTCCATATTACTCTTTTATTAGAGTAGACTGTGTTGTTATTATTGATACATATAAGGAGAAAAGATGTATTAACAACCATGAATTCTCTTTTTCATTAATATCTTATTTAGCTCTTCTTTAATTTTTGTTAGTAACACTTTGTAGTTTTCAGTGTGTAAACCTTAAATACATTTTGACACATTTGTCCTTCAATATTTATTGTGTTTTTGATGCTATTTTAAATAGTGTACTTAACTTTTCATTTAAAAATATTTATTGCTAGCCCTAACCGGTTTGGCTCGGTGGGTAGAATGTTGGCCTGTGGACTGAGGGTCCTGGGTTCGATTCTAGTCATGGACATATACCTTGGTTGCAGGTACATCCCTAGTAGGAGGTGTGCAGGAGGCAGCTGATCGATGTTTCTCTCCCATCGATGGTTCTAACTCTCTAGCCCTCTCCCTTCTTCTCTGTAAAAAAATCAATAAAATATATATTTTTAAAAAATATTTATTGCTAGTATATAGAAGTATTAATTGTTGATTTTTTGTATGTTGGTCTTATATTCTGATACTTTGTTAAAGTCACTTATTAGTCACAGTGTTTTTTTTTTTTCAGTAAGTTCCACAGAATTTCTATGTTTATGATCACATTGTCTATGAGTAAAAATAGTTTTACTTCTTTATTTCCTTTGTTTCCATATTGTAATGGCTGGGAGCTGCAGTACCATGTTGAACAGAGTGCTGAGAGGACATCCTTCCCCTCTTCCCAATCTGGTGGGACAGAACCGTCTTTCCTTAAAGAAGCTGTTAACAAATTATATGACAATGAATTAAATTTCTAGAGCGGCAACATGGAAAATATCCATTAAGAGTCCATTGCTTAAAGTCTTATATTCACTTCAACTGCTTCAATACTAGATCTGACAAGTGAAATGAGCTTAAATGATTGCCTACGTCCTAGCTTTGAAAGAGCATATTTTCCATCCTTATGGAAACCTTTTCTCTACAGTGATGATGGACTAATTAATTTTTTAGTATTTAGAAGAAGCATAATGTCCTGCAAAAATAATTGGGGAGAGAAAAATGGAGTAACTCTATCAGATAAACATCATCACTAATGTTCACGAGAGGGTTCATGCTTCAGATAAACTTGTCTGGGATAAATCTTTTTTCCTGGCTCCCTTTGGAGTGCTGTTGACGTGTTAACATTAAATTTATGGACATATTTCATATTTATATACTATCCAAAAGCCAGACACTGGTGCAAGAAAAAGCATGAGCATTCTGAGGGACTGATTTTTCCACCACCTTCTCCTAACCCAACCATGCTTTTAGAGAAAATCAACTTCCTCTTACAATCCCCCTCAGTTAAGTCTCACATTTTTCAGGACAGTTTCTCAACTGTGCCCAGAAACAATGCTGCTCACATTATACTACTTCTTCCTTCTTTCTCGTATATATCTCACTTGCTTTGGCTGGTGCTGCCCTCTGTGAAAATGTCAATGTTTCTGCAGTGGGTGCAGTACATGAGGTTCCTGAAGAGCTGTCCTTTAGGTGCCCAAATCTGTGAAGGGCTTTGACATTTATGCCCTAAAGCATCAGTGGTCATGATCATAATCTTACATTGTCTTTCATTAAGTCAGCTCCTTGAGCCTTGTCACCATCACGTTTCCCTCCTCAGGGGTTACATGAGGAGAGTGGGATGTTTCTTGTCCTCTCTGTGATCTTTGCCATTTTTCTCATCTTCTCCAACCAGTCATACCACAAACAAATAAACAAAAGCAAACATTTTCTTCCTTTAGTCAACAGTAAAACCACTATGTATACTAACCCACCTACTAACCAGTGACAAAGAAACAAGTTTGACCTCAGTTGGAAACCTGGCTCCTCAACAATGTCTCCATTGACTGGGGTCAGCCTGTTCAGTGTTTCAGTTTGCAAAATCACTCCAGCAACCAATTACTGAAGACTCATAGAGCGTTAATGGTGGTGAGTGGCAGTGGTGGTGGGTGGGAATATTGAAATGAATATAGATGGGGAAAAAAGTAATCTTCTCAATGTCTTGTATTTAGAACAGCTTCTACTTCACATGGCCTTTTGTCTTGTCATTATTTTTTCAAATTAACAAAAATCCAGCTCATTATTTTCCAGGCACAAATATTTGTTCACTATATTTAAATGCATAAATATTTGATGACTGGTAATTAGCAGTGGACATTTCACTGCAAATAGAGTAGAGCTGATTGTGACACTCTATGCAAATGAGGGGTGCTGAGTCTAATCATGTATTGAGATTCCTAGTCAGTCAAAAATTACATCTTCTAAAAACCCAAAGCTATACAAAGGTACAAAGCTGTCACTGGATGTTATCATGTGTATTCATTTAATTTAATCACCAATGCTAAGAATGATGTTTAGAGGATGATGTGTATCCTACAAATATTAACATGTTTCTGGATCCTTTATTTTCAAGCATAGTCAAATATTTTCTTGAGTCTCATTTTCACTAAATTGGAAAAGCAAAAGCTGGCATAAACAAAGATACCACCTCATTATTTTATCATCACTTCTTAAATAAATATAATAGTTATTACTCTTATTTATAATAACCAGGAGTATAATAATGCCTCCTAAAGAGACAGAGTTTCACGTGTAAGACAATTTTCTGAAGTCCTCTGATCATTTATCAAACTGGAAGTTCTGATAAATACATCAGTTAAAATATTTTTAAAAAAATTAGTTTGTTTCAACTCTCTGAAAATTTAATGAGCTGATCTGGCTCATAACATATAACAAGACTATATATATTCCATTCTTCCATAAAACTTTGGCAGGTACACAGATATAAATGGTTTAATTCACTATTTCTTTGTTGCCTCAATTAGAGGTTTTAAGCCTATTCCTTCAAGCTGTCACTTCATGAGTCATATCCGAAAATATGAGGAATCAACATCCTGAAATAACTGGAATCGGGGTTTGGTTAATGGTAGAATGGAGCGGTATCTCACAAAATGAGAGCTTTTTATTAGTTCTGAAAAAAATAAAACCATCATGGGGCTAGAAGCCTTTGATGGAGCTTGAGAAGGATAACTTCCCCAGTTTGGTTGTAGATGTTTTTACGCTGAGAAAAACAGGCTCTGCCCAGATCAGATGGCAGTGACCTGCTCATTTCCTGCGTTGGCTATCATCAACATTTCAGCCCCTGTTTCATATCTGCTGATTGGTTTCATATCCTCCTCCCTCTTCTCTTCCTGTTAAAATTGGAGCCATTTTTCAAGGGCTAGCTCAGGTCCTTTCTCTGAAGCCTTTCTGATCCTCCAAGAGCGATTACATCTCTTCTTCCTCTTACCTGCCACCAGCATTTCTAATCTGTCCTAGTCATTTGACCCTTAATCATATGCTACTTTATATAGTTCATTGCATTTTCAAACCTATTTGTCTGATCTCCTTAGCCAGATTAAAAAGTCATTCAGGGCAGGGCTGTTTGTTTCAGGCTTACACGGCTCAGTAGCTTATACAGGGGAAACTATTATGTGTTGATGATCTGAAACCACAGGCCATAATCCTTTTGCTCCAGGGTCCCTGGTTTCATTGGGTTGTAAAGGCATGCATGTGGTCTATTCTAATTTGTGTTATAGATATGGTCCTGGAGCCAGATAAGCCCATGTTCAAATCCTAGATTCACTACTTTATTGTATACTAGAGGCCCAGTGCACAAATTTGTGTACAAGGGGTCCCTCGGCCTGGCTGGCAATTGAGGTCGATCGGGAGGTGGGGAGGCGGGGGGAGACAGGAGGAGAGGGACTGCAAGTGGTCGGCCAACCATGGGAGGTTGCTGTGGGAGCACACTGACCACCAGGGGGCAGCTACTGCATTGAGTGTCTGCCCCCTGGTGGTCAGTGTGTGTCATAGAGACTGGTTGACTGGTTGTTCAGTCACTTAGGCTTTTATATATATAGATGAATGTTGGGTAAGTTTCTTAATTTCTCTAAGTGTCAATTTCCTCATTTGGAAAGAAAGGGAATAAAAAAATTGTTTAGAGGATGAAATTAGATACTTTTTACAAAACACTTAGCATAGTTCCTGGCACATAATTGACACTAGTGGTAACCATGAGTATTACCAGTGCTATTGATATGAAGCCTGGTGGTTGTTCAGTGGCACCAGTCAGTGGGGAAGGAGGATTGCTTGAGAAGTACATAGACTTGTGGAACTGATCAGCCTGTAGGTAGTCAAAGCCCACAGGGTCAAACACAATCTGGTGCACTCACACTTGATGTAGGCCAGTGTCCGGAGGGAGGCAGAGTGTAAATGAGAATCCTACCAACAGCAGTCTCTAGCAGTATAGCAGTAATAATATTAGACCTTTGGCATCTGAGCAGTATAGGTTTTGAGTGATCATTCTGGTTCACATTAGCACACTGAACAATATCTGAGATTTCTGAAAATAGATGCAGTTTTTCTGAAAAGCTGATTTGGGAAGGGAAAATCAGGGATTCAGATGCTTAGTCAAGCAGGTACAGATATTTCATTTTTAAAAGTTTATTGTTGACACTATTAAGATGTCCCCTCTTCCCCCCTTTCCCCACCTCTACCAAGTCCCAGCTCCCTCCTCCCTCTGGCCATCACCGCACTGTTGTATGTGTCCATGGGATATGCATATATGTTCTTTAGCTAATCTTTTCACCTTCTTTTATTCAGTTCCCCCTCAACCCCATACCCCCATTGACTCCTTCTAGCCCACCTCTTATCCTTGAATTTTTCTCTGCTTTTGTCTGTTGTCATACTGTCTGGATATTCCTTGTTTTTTTTTTTCATCTTCTCTCACAGTATTTTTTTCCCCCAGATTCCTCTTTCTTCTATACTTGAAGTGTTGGTATTCCTCAAAATTCTAAGTTTCTCATTTCTTCTAACTCTACACATTCTCCTTTGTTGATCTTGCCTACTCTATCAAGTAATGTTCATGAGTTCACTGACCATCTTTATGTTAAAAGGCTTCTAGATCTCTAGTGTCAGTCCACATGTTTTCCTGACCTCTGACCTAGAAGTCTGATGAACTATTAGACATCTCAAACATTATTCAAAAGAGAACTCTTCACTTCTCAACTCTCCAAGTTTGTTTTTTCTCTCCTGTTTCTTCACTCAGGAATGACATCACCACTCACTCTGCTGTTATTCAAGTGGAACAAATGTGCATCCTCATTGACATCTTATTTTCTACATACAATTAAATCATAAAATTCTTACTTCCTGAATCCATGTTCTTCTTTTGGGTAGATGTGTCTTGTTTTATCTGCCATCTGGTGAGCTAGTATTTACTTAAAAACTTTTCTCTTGTTTTTCTTTTCATTCACCTGTTACTACATATTTAATCAGCTTTGCCACATTTATTTATGTATAAATTTAGAAAATACACCCACAAGAAATCTTTAGTATTTTGAAACTTCATAATGAGAGATTCTAATTATTTTCTATGGTAAGCCAAGCATGTTGTTTATTAATTACTAGAGGCCCGGTGCATGAAATTCATGTGTGCAGGAGAGGGGGGGAATTCCTCAGCTCGGCCTGCACCTTCTTGCAGTCCAGGAGCCCTTGGGGGATGTCCAACTGACAGGGAGTGGGTCTTAGCCATAATTGAACATCCTTAGTGCTGCTGCAGCTGTGGGAGAGGCTCCCGCCACTGCTGCTGTGCTCACCAATTGTGAGCCCAGCTTCTGGCTGAGCAGTGCTTCCCCTGTACAAGTGCACTGACCTTCAGGGGAAAGCTCCTGTGTTGAGTGGGATTGGGCCAAAACGGGTTCTACAACATCCCCTGAGAGGTCCCAGATTGTGAGAGGGTGCAGGCCAGGCTGAGGAACCCCACTGGTGCATGATTGCTGGGCCAGGGAGGAACGTGGGAGGTTGGCTAGCCAGGGAGAAACCACAGGAGGGCTCTAGGGCATGTCTGGCCCATCTTGCTCAATCCTAATTGGCCAGACCTCAGCAGCAAGCTAACCTACTGGTCAGAGTATCTGCCCTCTGGTGGTCAGTGCACATCATAGTAACTGGTCAACCAGTTGATTGATTGGCCCCTGGTGGTCAGTGCACATAATAGCAAGAAGTTGAATGGCCTTACTAGTAGCATATCATTAGCATATTATACTTGATTGGTTGAGTGGATGACTGGATGACCGAACACTTAGCCTATTAGGCTTTTATTATATAGGATGGTAAATGAACTGGGCATCATTTGCGTGATGGAAACTAAGAGGCATATTGATTATAAACCCAACATCAATGGAGCTTATACTAGTACTATTTATAGTACTCCTACTTGATACTACAATAAACTTTATATTTCTTAAAATAGCAGTTGTGTGTAATTTAGAAAATCAAAGAATGCTACAAAGCTTAAAATAAAAATGCCAGGCAGAGTACCATGCAATGATTATCAATCCCAAGGGCATAGAGTACCGTGAACCAGTTACTGATCTTAGGGGAAGTCTCTAGATATTTCTTCCCACTGTATGTGCTATTGCCAAGGTCAACACAAGGTAAACACTGGATGAAACAATGCTTTACTCACATAGAAAGGAGACAAAGCCAGATCAGCTTCAGTAGTGAGCTATGTGGACTCTATCCCCTGGTGATAAAGTCGACCCTCCCAAATCCATTTTTTCACTTCCCAGAGACAACCACTTTCAACTGTTTTAGTCATTTCTTCAACTGTTGCCTCTACATATCTAAATAAAATGGTTATACTGTGAATTCTTGACTTTAACAATAGGTATTTTTTTGGCTTCTTGTCTTAAAGAATTTGCTTTCTTATATCACTTCTGCTTGCTCCCTGCCCTCCTACTAGCACCTTCTCCACCTTCCTAACACATCTCTATTTAAATTTCTGTTGGTGGCTCTAGTTCCAAAATGGTCACAGTGTTATGAACCATGAGAAACTTAATTTTTAAATTTTGTTTTAGTGGAGTGTAGGGAGGAAGAAGAGATAAACCTGCCATGTAAACAGGGCTGACCATTACCTGTTTAACTAGAATAGTATAATAAATTATTTAATCCAAAGTACTTGTAGATATTCTTGAATATTTTAAATGGATTTTTCTCTTTGGGAATAAGAATAGTAGTTCATGTTCTATGGGTACTTCAAAATAATTTAGTAATTAAGAAAATAGACATGTTGCCATAACTGGTTTGGCTCAGTGGATAGAGCATTGGCCTGCGGACTGAAAGGTCCCAGGTTCGATTCCGGTCAAGGGCATGTACCTTGGTTGCAGGCACATCCCCAGTAGGAGGTGTGCAAGAGGCAGCTGATCAATGTTTCTCTCTCATTGGTGTTTCTAACTCTCTATCTCCCTTCCTCTCTGTAAAAAATCAATAAAATATATTTTAACAACAACAAAAAAAGAAAATAGACATGTTTCCTTAATATTTCATAAGCCTTTTAGTTAAAGGTTAAAGTTATATAGAGGGTGTCCCCAAAAAATGCATGTACACTTTAACAGTTGATAGCTCAATTTTGAAAATGAAATATATTTTAATAAACACTGTCTTTATAATTAGTAAGAGTGTGTGTATACATTTTTGGGTATACCCTATATTAATACTTATTTTTTATAATCATATTTAAATTGGTTCATTAAGTTTTATTTTAGTATTCTAAGTATTAGAAAGTCTTTTGAATTTTAAGATATAAGGTATTTTTAAGATGTGACTTCTAGGTCTAACATTAAAAAAAAACAAAACCACACTGTCTTAGCCAGTGTCATCAGAATTAGTCAAAGAACAAAACTTTATAAACATCTATTCTGAGCCTATTTCTTGGACCATAACATATTGAAAAGATCACTTAATATGAAGTCAGTAAACTTAGAATTTAATGCCATTTTTACTACTGGCTTTGCGGTTAAAAAACCCCAAACATTTTTGACCCCCAGTTCTTAATTTATAAAAATAGAGCTTAAACTAGATGGCCTAACACTAATGGTGAGTGACTCTTTGATAATTACAAAAATAGATACAGAGGCAGAGCAGCATCAAACAGACCGTCAAATTACAGCAACAAGGACAGGGAGGGTTGGGGTGTGGGTGGGTAACAGATCAACCAAAGGACTTTTATGCATGCATTTAAGTATAACCAATGGACACAAAACACTGGGGGGTAGGGGAGACTGGAGGAAGGGCAGGGGAAAAAAAGAGATATATGTACTAATCTTTGTAATACTTTATGTAATAAAAAAAATGGGAAAAATAAAACTAAAAAAATAAAAATAAATTAAAATCTTTTGCTGTGAAATGGGAAAAAACAAACAAACAAAAAAACCCTGAAAAACAAATATATAAAAACTAGAGGTCTGGTGCATGAAATTCGTGCACTCAGGTAGGGGGTCCTTCAGCCCAGCCTGCGCCCTCTCACAGTCTGGGAGCTCTCAGGGGATGTCTGACTGATGGCTTAGGCCCATTCCCCATAGGGAGTCAGACATCTTTACAGCTGCAGCAGAGGTGGGAGAGTCTCATGCCACCACTGTTGTGCTTGCCAGCTGTGACCCTGGCTTCTGGCTGAGTGGTGCTCCTGCTGTGGGAGCACACTGACCACCAGAGGGCAGCTCCTGCATTGAGCGTCTGCTCCCTGGTGGTCAGTGTGTGTCATAGTGACTGGTCATTCTGCTGTCGGGCCGAAATCAGCTCTCTGACATCCCCCAAGGGGTCCTGGATTGCAAGAGGGTGCAGAACAGGCTGAGGGACCCCACTAGTGCATGATCAGGGCCGGGGAGAGACACAAGAGGTTGACCAGCCAGAGAGGGACTGCAGGAAAGCTCCAGGGCATGTCTGCCCATCTCACTCAGTCCTGATCAGCTAGACCTTAATAGCAACCTAAAGTACCGGTGGGAACATCTGCCCCCTGGTGGTCAATGCACATCATAGTGAGCAGTTGAATGGCCTTAGCATGTCATTAGCATTATTATGCTTTGATTGGTTGAATGGCGACCGAACACATAGCATATTAGGCTTTTATTATACAGGATAGACTAGATATATGTGTAGAGGTATTAAGAATGTCATGGTCCTTGGTCAGAAAAACCTGGAAAACTGCAAAGGCAGAATTAATATCAAACAAAAGAAAATAACTCTTAGTTTGTCTCCTGTTCTTTAATATCTTTTTCAAATTTATCATTTTTAATAATCTTACTAAAATGAGGCTGGACTCATGTCATTTTGTACTTGAAGAATCTCTCCATGGTCCACAGGATGAGGGTCATCACTCTTTTTCCTCTTATTCTGTGATCCATGCCCCATGTAACAGCTATTGCCAATTGATTTCATTTCAAAAACCTTGTGCCTAACAAGTGCTCAATAAATAGTCACTGATGGGAATAGAAACGTGGACCGACTAAGATGGTATGAATGCCTTGTCATGTGCATAGTGATGTTAATCCTGAAACCTTATTTTCCTGGTCTATTCTGTGCTGGCAGTCACATGGCTTAGATTTCTAAGAAAACATTTATTTTTTTCTGGCTAAAAAAGACAGGTATGTGTGTGTGTGTGTGTGTGTGTGGGGGGGGTGTCAGATTCTGGAAATCAGCGGGAAGAAAGATTTTACTAGTAAAATGACTCTTGAGTAGTTGAAATCTGAGCTTCTCCACTGCTAAGTCACAAGTGTTTTCCCAACCCTTAGATAAAAAAAGTTCACAAATAGATTTTGCTGAATGTTGAATGTTTTTCTCATTTGGTCTTTCATATCCTTTTGATGCTTGCTTGTCTGTACTGAGATTACACTAAATGATGATTTCTAATTTATTACAAAATCACATTTTTGGTTTTTTTTAATGGTTTTAAATCTCATTATTTCATTGTGCTTTCTGTGTGATTACTTTAGGAACTAGCTATGCATAGAAGCAAGGAAGGCATGGAAGGAGAGTATCATGGCACCCACAATTAGGAAGAGGCTAAGCAGAAGAAAGAGGAAAGAAAATTGAGAACTGGTGGCAAATCCAAAACGGAAAGGGGTAGAATGGGAAAAGGAAACTCCTAAACTGGAAAAGGCAAGTTACCATACAACAAAATCTGGCTCCTGAGGACAATTTATATGCTTCCTATTGCTGTTTTGTTCACACAGGAATACTTGGCTTTTCACTGTTACTATGGAGGCATAATAGAAAATATAAACCTACTGCTACAAAATAAGTAATAACCTATATAAATGGCAGAAAGACTAGAAAAATCGCATTTATTTTGTTCTTTTTCTTTACGATACATCCCTATTCACGGAACACTTATTAAGAAAAATATTTGGTGGTAATATTACAGTGACACATCAGCATTTGAAATTAAGTGATCAATGGGTAATATACAAAAGGGCAGCACAGAGTCAATTTTGCAATATTTTAAGTTACACTGATGAAAAACTTGATAAGATTGGGATTTGCTTTTGTTCTGGCATCCTCGTTCGTTCTGAGGAAAGCTAGAAAACATAATTTGCATAATGAAACCACTGAGAATAAATCACTGCCATTCATCAGAGGTATCTGTACCATTCTGACTTACAGTTTAAATTCATTTAAGTTTATTTCTCCCCTTACCCTAACTAAACAATGCTTTTGATTTATTCTTGCCATTTAGTGTCATATAAAATAAAGTGTTCCACTAGGAAGAGAAACAATTTGTCAAGTAGAAACTATATTAAGTGAAACATTCCCCCTGATATGTTTTTAATTTGTTTTATTCTCATTTTGCTATTGTAATTTTCCCACCTGCTGGTAGAGATAAGCGACTGTTTCATTCTTGGCCCGTTGGCTCACTAGAGCCTCAGGCTCATTTTATCAAGAAGCATCCACTGTCCACCGATCTCCAACAGGAGGAATGGAAGTCCCCTCAGGAAGGGTGGCCCTGCAGGGGACTCAGTCAAAAGGTCTGAGTCAGTTAACAAGCACCCCTAAGCACCTGTCTCCTATTTATCAAACATTGTCCTAGGGGCTGCAGGGAACTATAAGAGAGGCAAGACCCTGTTCTTATGTAGGCTGATGAAAGCTAGTACTAATTCAAGCTACTCTGAATACTTCATGTGTTTTCTGAACATCCCTACCTTTTCCTTCCTTCTATGGCAGGAGTTTTTAAAAAAATACTTTTAATTGATTTCAGAGAGAGAAAGGGGGAGAGAGCGATAGAAACATCAATGATGAGAATCCTTGATCAGCTGCCTCCTGCATGCTCCCTGCTGGGGATCAAGCTGGCAACCAGGGCTGGTGCCCTGACTGGGAATTGAACTGTGACCTCCTGGTTCATGGGTAGATACTCAGCCACTAAGCTACACCTGCCAGCCTGTAGGAGTTTTTAATACAGAGCCCGCAAGAATTCCTTGGAGAGAACCCCAATGGTCTGTAAAAATTCCGTGTTTTAAGTTATTAATCACTAACAGAAACTTAACAATTCCTTCAGTTATATAGGTAAGCACAACCTACAGTAGTAAGAGTACCTGTGATCTTGTCACCAAAGGAAAGTACAGGTATTTGCATATCACTTTACAGTTGTTGCAGATATCTGGAAATGCCATTGATACTTTCCCACTATTTTAACATTAGAGTAGTTACTAGACCTGCAACAAGAGTTTTTAATTTAGTTGATGCAGAAACACATATACCAGCAAATCATAATTTTTTCTTTTGACATTTTTATAATTGTATTTCAATTTAATTGTTGTCATTTGTAATCCTGCATGTTTTCTTCTGTACAGGGTGGGGCAAAAGTAGGTCTACAGTTGTGAACACAGGAAACACAGAGTTTATTTCTGTATTATTTTTTATTAATGACTGTATGATGTTCCAGAGGGGCCTACTGTAAACCTACTTTTGCCCTACCCTGTATATTAAAAACATTAGTCTAAGTGGTCCATAGACTTCACCAAATAGTCGAAGGGGTCAGTGACATAAAAAGGGTAAGAATCCCTGTTGATGGTGATCATACTTGGTAATTTCTTTATTCACACTTCCAACAGAAAAAGAAGAGAAAATGGGAAGAAGTTAAATTTGGGGGTTTTAAGCAGTCACCTGTGTTGAGCCTCTGAGTTACCAAGGCTTTACATTTTTCATTTATATTTTCATTATTGATCATTGAGAGTTATCCATGAACTATCTTGGCAAATCTTTCTGCCTATTGCTTACTAACTTTTTCTCTAATCTATTGTGACCTTGGGACATTCACATCCCAACCTTACATATCTTCATTTGCTGGATAGAAGTAATTGGACATAGTTTGTTCGAGTTTTATGTTCATGTATGAAGGTTATGTTTCTGGGTCATTGTAAGATCTTAAGAATACTGAATAAATTTGATCAAATAAGAGTATTATTTATTAGAGGCCCAGTGCACAAAAATTTGTGTACTCAGGGGAATCCCTCAGCCCGGCCTGTGCCCTCTTGCAATCTGGGACCCCTTGGGGGATGTCTACCTGCTGGCTTAGGCCTGCTCCCCGAAGGAACGGGCCTATGCTGTCAGTCAGACATCCCTCTGGCAGCCCGGGAGCCCTCGAGGGATGTCCACTTGCCAGCGGGGAGCAGGCCTAAGCTGCAGTTGAACAGCCTTAGCTCTGCTGAGGAGGCAGGAGAGCCTCCCACCACCACCACCACTGTACTGGCAGCCGTCAGCCTGGCTTGTGGCTGAGAAGAGATCCCCCTATGGGAGTGCACTGACCACCAGGAGCAGTTCCTGCATTGAGCATCTTCTCCCTGGTGGTCAGTGTGTGTCATAGTGACCAGTCATTTCCAGTGGTTCTGCTGTTAGGGTCAATTTGCAGATTACCCTTTTATTATATAGGGTAGGCAATTAGAAAACTCTAAATCATAATAAAAATTTACAAATGCCATGAATTACTATTATGGATGGTATGTCATAGAATGCTGGTAGTCAACAAATTCTTCAAAGGAAATTCTTGTCATGCTCTGGTCAGTGTCATTCAATGGTTAGAGAGTTGGCCCATGCACTGACGGGTTTCAGGTTCGATCCAATCTGTGGCCCTGATCAGGGGTCACGAGGGAGGCAGCTGATCGATGTGTCTCTTTCACATTGATGTTTCTCGCTCCCTCTCCCCACTCTCCCTCCTTTCCACTCTCTCTAGGAAAAGCAATGGAAAAAAATATTCTCTGATGAGGATTAACCAAAAAAAGAAAGAAAAACAAAAAGAAATTTTTGTCTATGAACTAAAAGGTGCTATATCATAGTTGATTAAGGTAGGAAGCCTAAATAATATCAGAAGTGGTACCCTGTGGCCATGGAAATATGGTGCTCAGAAATGTTATAGTACTCCATATTCTGGGTTATGATGTACTGATATCAATTTCCTATTAAACACAGCTCTCATGTGGTGAATAGCGTTGTGCATTTCCACAGTTAGAGTGGATGGTGGAGTGAAGGGGGCTTTAGCATCGTTTGGTGCATCCATGATTGTGCTCCTGTGACCATGCTTTCTTCTCAGTTGTGGAAGAAATGAATTGCTGTCATTTATCCTCACAGAGCTGAGAACATGTTATACTGGTAAAGTGAAAGAACATGTTGGTCCACCTGTTATGGGTGAGGTGCCCTCTATGTCCCCACCTGTTACTGGTGGAAATGGAGCTCTTGGGGTGCCATAAGGAAAATAATTTTTTGAGGTCTCCATAAAAGAATGAAATATTGTGGAAAGCTTGATTGATGATGTAACAATAAAGGATTTCCCCTCCAAGGTCCCCTCTCTGTTTCACCAGCCTTGTCTTCAGCAGAGTTAGAATTAAGGAAACTGTCTGGAGTCTCCACTCTACATTAAAGCACAGTCCAGTCTGGCATCTGGCTAGCTTAGCTTGTGTTCCCAGCAGCAGTCCATGGGCCACGTGGAGGGAGGACTGACGAATGCAGGTTACAGAGTAAGCGAGAAACAGGAGCGCAACAGCAATCAAGCAAAAGAGCAAGCTAGAGAGTGAGAATTCTTGAGCTAGAAGCTCAAGCAATTACGCTTTTGGGATTTCACAAGCTTGCAATGGCTCCACCCCTTTACCCAGTACCTTTTTCCAGGTTAGACTAACAGACAAGCACTTTCCCTGTGTCACCCCGACTTCACTGTCCATGTGTCCATCTTCCTCCTTGAAGGACCCCTCCCCCCAGTGATCTGCAGAGAATGGATCGGTGATTCCCTGAATAGTGTGGACTTGCCGCTTCCTGGTGAAGCTGCCCATATGGCCATGCATAATAATGTTTGATCTCTCCTTTGCTCTATTTCTATTATTAATATTAACTACCGAGGTATGACAGAACACATCCATCATCTTTGTTCTTGCAGACATTATATTTTTCTATATGGCTGAGAGACTAAATATTTCAATAGATAACAAATGCTAACTTTTCTAGCACCTAAATAGTGTGTACTGTGACCAAAATACATGGAAGAAGTTGAGTTTGAATTTCAAATAGATGGTGGTAATGCAACACCTCTCTTGTCACTTAAATCAACATTGCAGCCAATATATATTAAACTTCAGATTGATGGTGATTAACCTTACATCCCTCATGTGCAAGGCATTTTATATTTTTTTGTTATTTATTGTTAATGTCCCTTGGTGGCACTGCTGTCCCCATTTTGAGCTGCTCAGAGCACCACGACTACTTGACACAGATCTCCAAGCCTATTGCTCTCACTGTGCAAGGTTAACAGAATAGGGGAGTAGCGTTTTAGAACAAAAAGCCTTTGAGGCAGACAGATAGACATTTCCTTCTCTTCAGGAGGCTTGATAGTTAGCCTTCTTATTTCTCCTAGCACCTACTGTGGCATTAATGTTGCCTTCCAACTTCCTAATAGTGAGATCTGCCAAGCAACAGGATGTGTGAATAGGTTGTGAACTTGTGTCAATAAGCTCCTGTGCCCCATCATTGCTTAATCAAAAGCGTTTGATCAATGTTAATCTTTGGTGGCATCATTATAGCCTTTGCAATTATCAGCTACTCTTTAAAACAGAAAAAGAAAAAATAATTCTGCAACAAATGGTGAATTAGTTCATTGACCCTATGAGATAATAAGAGGCAAATTCTTTCATCATAAAACTAAGGCATTGAGCCCTAGCTGGTTTTGACTCAGTGGATAGAGCATCAACCTGCGGAGTGGAGAAAGTGTGCCTGGGTTGCAGGCTTGATTGCCAGTGGCGTGCAGGAGGCAGCCAATCAATGATTCTCTCTCACCATTGATGTTTCTATCTTTCTCTCTTCCTCTCTCTGAAATAAAATTTTTTAAAAACCTGAAAAAAAAAGGCATTGAGAATAGGGTAACTAGGACAACTTTGGCATTTAGAGAGGATCAGAGCAAGAATACTCAAAATTATGATATTTTAGTTTAAAGGAATTGGGTTATTACTCCCTTACTATATGAAATGTCATTGAATATTTGAAAAGATAAAAACTACCCTTGACATTCATTGAACAATAAGGAATAAACAAATTTCCAGGAAAGAAACAAGCTACAGGAGCATCTGAGAGACATTAACATAGTAACTCCATCATTTCTTACTTTCCCCCCTCTACCGGGAAGTCAGTTTCACATAGCTTGAAATTTGTGAACCATGCCAATATATATTTATTTTAACCATGGTTCATTTTAAAGTACACTGTTGGTTTGGGGGGATGAGAATAAGAGGAGGCATACTTTTATTGTATGATTTATAAGATTTCCACTGTAACTTTGTTACAGGTGAGCTCCATGCCCTTCATTTCATGGACTCTGTTGACTGTCAGTCAGGACATGAGTAAAGATCTTCCTTTAGAGAGTAACCACTTTCTGACATTAACTGTGTTTTGATGGAGAGCCCAGCATGTGAGTTATACGTTTTGGCCTGTGAGCTGTGAAAGATGACTCAGAAAATATAGCCTTCGAGAACTGACTGAGGAAATGCCGCTGGCAGCAGTAAGCCCTGAACAGACTCAGCTCACTTCTATTTTTGGCTCCTCTTCAGATGTCCAGACTGGTACAAGCCAGACACCAACCTCATTTCTTATTGCTCCTATTGCAATCGGCTTGACATCTATTTTCTTCATGAGAATGTGTGGGGCCAGTTAGATGAGAGCAGCGATAGAAAAGGGAAAGGAGTTGTTTTAGGCAATCTCTACAGTAGTGCCCAGAAAGAGGTAAAAACAAAATAAAATGGAACAGGAAGGTAGAGAAAGGGGATTAGGGGACAAAAATAGCATTTGGAGAAACTTGAAAATACTTCTGATGAACTTTAGTAGTAAACGCTGTATGGATATTGAATAAGAGGAGCAAGGTAAAAAAAATCCATATGATACAATAGAAGCTATAAAGAAAGGGGAAAGAACATGAAGTATCTTCAACTAAGCTTTATATTAGTTGTATGCCAACATTGAATACTTATTTTGATCCTCTATCATTTGTCCAAAGTCTCCAAAGGGATGGGAGAGAAAAGTACATGCCAAAAATAGATTTTAAAAAAGGTCAATAAGGAAGACACAAAGGGATGAGAAAGAATGAAGTAATAGGACTTAAAAACAATTCTTGGCAAAGACCTTATTATTTATTTTTCATAAGAACTTAAATTTTTTTCTTAGCAATGAAGTTATTGATAAAATTGAAATGCCATCTTAAATGCTGTTACCGAGGTAATGACTAGGATTTATATATTTAGATGATAGGCTGTTAGAGTTCTAAAGGACACTAAAGATCATTTGGTCTACCGTTTATTTTAGAGATGGGACCAGAAGCTTGGAGGGATTTCTCCAAGGTCACAAAACCAATTAACAGCTACCCAGGAACTAAAATTCTAGTTCTTAGTCTAGGACTAAAGACCACGGTAATTTCTTTCCCTTCTTATACTAAAGTGATGAGGAAAATAAAGGTTAGATCTTTTATTGACTTGCTTGAGGTCAATTCACACATTAGAAGGAAACATGTGCCTAGAACCAGTCTCTTGATTTCTCATCCAGAGCATGAGTTTACCTGCAGTGACACCATTATTGTTTCAAAGGTTGAGTTCTCTGAGATAACCTGGAGATGAGTGGGCAGGAAGCTTATTAGGGGATAGTCTTGGAAACAACACCTATGGAATGGAAGGGAAGAAAACAGAACTGGGCACTGGGGAAAGTTGAACTGTGACATGTCTAATGAATGTCATAGGTGACCTAGGGAAAGTCTGAGGCTGAGATGGCCCTTGGGGATTGTCATGAGTTGACAAAGGGACTAGGCCTTTATAACCCCAATGATCACATTGTATTTGCGGCACCCAGGGAGGATCCAGACCTTGAGCAAGGACACCCTCTTCAGCGAAGGACCTTCACAAAAAGGGCTGAAAGTTAAGGACTGGCACTTGGCAGCAGTTCCAAGAACTGGTAGAATATAGAATAAGATCTTCATTCCTAAAGGGGCATCTTGGCAGCATGTAAGTGAACTGCTTGTACCTCTTAGACTCACTTCTTCATATAAATATTAGGATCAATGTATCAACCCAATTCCAGTGGGTTTCTTTTCCTGGAGGAATGGTATAAGAATAAGGTTGGTACAATAAATGGGCAACCTTGCTGATACAGCTAGTTTAGGATCTCAAGTGATTTTTACCATCTGCTTCCTCTGCTATCCACTCTTAAATTTCCCTCACAGTCTCTGGTCTTGGTGACTTTCCTAGTGACGTGACCCTAACCATCCTGAGCTTGTGCTCACCATGCCCTATTCCAGCCTTAGTTATACTTGTGCATTTACCATCAAGCTTAGGCAAGTGGATCACATGGGTGCCAAACATATTTCTTCTTGTCCCCATTGTATATAAGCCCTACTTTCTCTCAATGATCAGGGTTAATTAATAATGCCAAGATGGTGACTTCTTTTATTATAAGATTGTCACCTGGCCTGAGGAGCCTGAAATGACCAGGTGCCAGCCAAAACTATAGTGCAATTAGAACATTTCTGTTTGGTCCTTGGTGAAAACATTTTCCCTTTGGGAAATAGGACCTCAAGTTATGTAGTTCCCAGAGTTGTAGGAATGGGAAACACAAATTATCCAAGTGGGTCACTGGGAGTGGTGATAAATGGGGCCACTCTTGCTTGCATATCTCTTCATGGACCCAGGTATTTAACCAACTGGCACCATATAAAGATCATTGATGTAGAGTGTACTGTGCATTTTGGAGGATAAAGTTTGATATTGACAACATTACTTCAGCTATACCTTCAAAAGGCCACTCCATTACTCTATTGGGCAAGCAGCTTTGGTTTGGTGTGGTAGGTGATATGACCAATGACCTCATGGTCAGGTATCAGGTACTCTTTTTTTCATCTCCTTTCTTTAAAGTAAATCCCTTTGTTCTGATGCTATATTATATAGGATGATACTGTTAAATCAAACATGGTGAGTCTTAAGGAGTATTGCTAACTGACCTGCTGTGAGCAGTAAAACCAAACCCAAATCCAGAATATGTGTCTGTTCCTGTCAAAATGCATTAAAGCCTCT
This sequence comes from Murina feae, assembly GCA_004026665.1. Classification (NCBI taxonomy): domain Eukaryota; kingdom Metazoa; phylum Chordata; class Mammalia; order Chiroptera; family Vespertilionidae; genus Murina; species Murina feae. Next base: position 25,528 of record PVJC01017840.1, read on the forward strand.
TCCAGTTTAAAGATCCAATGTATTCAACTAGCCACCAAATGGCTCTTTGTTCTATTATAAGGATGGTGCCATTCTGGGGAACTAATCTTATTTTTTGTTTCTAGCAGATTGAGTATTCAATCAGATCAGTAGCTTGGTCAGCCCTGATAAGTGGAGGCCATGCTATTGAGCCCATGGGTAGCTTCTGTCCTTCACACTAGTTATTTTATTCATATGTCCATTGTGCTATCACTGGAGAGTTTGATGACAGACACTGAGGGATGTCAATTGACTAAGTCATATTGTTTACTGAGTATTTAGTACCTCTTCCATGATGGACACTTCCTTATTAGTGTTAATATTTGGCAGAAAGATCTTCATTCTTCATGCCCATTCCCATAGGTCTGTCCAAATCCCTCTACCCCAGACCTTTTCTTGCCCTTGCAGTTAACCACTGACATCTTAGTTAAGCCATATACCCCTACTTATGAGTCAGGACATTTACCTTTTTACACAAAGAACATGACCACATGCACTGTCTGAAGGTTTGCCTATCAGGAGGATTTCTTCTTTCCCTACTGTTAAGAGCTGCCTCTAAGTCAGACTTTAATATAGTCCCATCATTTCCAGTTTTCACCCACATACCAAGCCAACCTGTTTACGTACCAAATTTGCATATTTTTATCTTCTCTAAATTGGCCACATGATTCCCCTTTATGGTGATAAGTATGAGTCACCAGTCAAGTACTACAGAAACAATAGTATGTGACTTCAGGATCTAAGCCATCTGCTCATCTAGCTTTCTTTTGTCTCCTGGTCCTGTTAACGGTTGACCTTAGCTGTACCACGTTCACTTCATAACGTGTTGGTCTTGGACCTACTTGACCTGATGACACCGCCATGGTCTGATGATATCTAGCTCCTAATACACAGTTAAGGCCTCATGGTGATTTGTTATACACAGTGAGGCACTGCATTTCTACCTGGATTCACCAGTATCATGCCAAGACCTACTTTTCAGAACATGTATAAATATCTATTGTAGATGGCATAGCCTTACTCCAAAACCTAGACATCTGTGTTGTGACTCTCCCATTTGGACTTGCTATAAACACCACATGACACCTTTTCCTACACACAGATATCTCTAATGCTGTACCATACTGGTGAGTTATATTACTCAAGTGACAGAGATACTTGCACCAGTCTGGATTGCTACATATTCTTTTTCTGCTTTGGTCTTTTCTGGAAGCTAGAAGCTTTTTATGCCTCCTAGCTTACGATTTGTTGCTTTATTACCACCAGCTATGGAATATGCTGCCTCCAGAATATAGAAGCACTTACCCAATGAGGTACTTCCTTCCTTGAGGCAGAAAGTGCAAACTGTAATAATCGTTCTTTTCTTTGGAAGAGATGTCCTCAAATGCCCAAGCTCAATAGACTTCTAAACAGTTTACTGATATGACAGAATCTGAATCTTCACAGGGTTTATCTCATAGTTGGGAGGGGTGTATTTTACCTCTGCTTACAATGTGCTTGCTACTTCTTTTTCATCTTGCCCAATTTGCACTATATCTTAGATATAGTGGACTAATGAGATTTTCTGTGGTATGTCAAGTAAATCAAGATCTTTTAAAACTATGACAGAGAAGGCAAGTTAACATACTCTTGGGCAATATTGCAGGTACATACTTTTACCCAACCCAAATAAAAGTGAGCTCTTTCTGGCCTTTTCTATTATGGTTAGAAAAATAATTTCTTTTGGTCACATACCATGTGCCTGAGGTCATAGTAATATGGACTAGCAGAAATGCCACATTTGGCAGCAGCTGCAGTTGGGCTATTACTACTTAGTTGAGATTTCAGTAGCCCATTGTTACCCCTCATAATTCATCTGATTTTTAAGGTGGGTGACTAACAAATTAAATGGAGATATGATGGGAGCTCATCACCTTTGTATTCCTTAGGTCTTTAATGGCAGCCATTAAATTTATACCAATTTCCCTGGAATGTGATAGCTTATTAGAGAGTACTCTGAAAAAAAAATACCTATTGAAGGAAAGAAGTAAGATTGGGTCACAGAAAAATTTGGGCTGAGATGCAATCTCACTGAGTGCCACTGCTGATCCATGAGGAGCTTTTGGTATGGACTGGCCTTGCAGAGTTGTCCTGAGTTGCGGCAAGGAGACTGGGCCTTTGTACTCCTGTGTTGAGAAATCACTGAATGCAGGATGTCCAGGGACGGAGCATAACCTTGGACAAGGCAGCTTTCTTCAACCATGACACTTCTCAAAGGAGGACTGATAGCTGAGGACTGTCTGCTGGTAGCACTTCCAGCAGCTGGGAGAATATGTCCTTCAGTCTTGAATGTGAACTGGGGCAGTATATCACAAATCATCTACCAAACAAAATATGAGAATCCTTCTATAATGTGGTATAACCCTGAAAAGTATAATAATATCCTTTATAATTAAAGGGTAATATGCAAATAGACTGAACTGCAGAATTATTGAAAAACCAATCAAAGTATAATATGCTAATGATATGCTAAGTTGCTTAACCACTTGCTATGACGTGTACTGACCACCAGGGGAAAGACAGTCAACTGGTTGCCCAGTCACTATGACCAGTGCACTGACCACAAGGGGGTAGATACTCTGACCAGTAGGTTAGCTTGCTGCTGAGGTCCAGCTGATTGGGACTGAGTGAGAGGGGCAGGACACCCCTGGAGCCCTCCCACGGTACTTCCCTGGCCCAATTGTGCACCAGTGGAGTCCCTCCACTTGGCCCGCACCCTCTCACAATTCAGGACCGACCCCTTGGGGGATGTTGGAGAGCTTGATTCAACCAATTCCTCAGGCTACTCCCCTTGGGAGGGTGCCAGATGCAGGGCTCATGTCCAGTGAGCGCTGCTGTGGCAGCGTGAGCCTCTCCAGATTAATGGGGACTAATTGGACGCAAGCCCACAGCAGGCACAGTGGGGCAGGGATGAGCAGGAGTGGCAGGTAGGAGCTGCAGGCAGCATTGGACTGTGGGTTTTGGTCCAATCCCTGCAGGCCACCCAGAGGGGTCCCACCTGTGCACAAATTTGTGCACTGGGCCTCTAGTATTTTATATATTTTTGAAAAAAAGGTAGAGGCTTTAGGGATTTATAGCATATTTGAAGTGAAGGATAACAAAATAATTTGGAGTGGGGGAGAAAAGGAAATGTGGCCAGAATACCTGAGCATGTACTGGAATATACTCCAACTGCTTTTAGTTCCATAATGTGAAGTGCCACTTGTTTTTCAGTAAAATGAAAGCCAGCCTGGGGTAACAAGTTTATGCTAGCCTGAGCCACATTTAGGCAATTTATGGGAAGTAGTTTATTCCAGACTCATTTATCAGTCTACAAATACCATTCTCTCCTGAGTTCTGAGTCTGTGCAGTATGCTCATGATTAGTGGTACTCTTCAGTAGAGTAGGGCAGTGGACTTGGGGTGGCGAACACACAATAAAATATACAGATGATGTGTTTTAGAACTCTACACCTGAAACCTGTATCATTTACTAACCAATGTCACCCCAATAAATTCAATAATATGAAAAATTAAAAAAAATATGAATTTGGTTTGTTGTTAGACTTAATTTCTTATGTTATTTAAAATACAAAAGGATGAATTTAATTAGGAATTTAAAAAGTGATAACTTAGTTGAGAGGCCTTCTCTGACTTCCCAATTTAAGCAGCATCTTTTTCATTATTCCTTGTCTCATTACCCTTTTCATTTTTGTATTCATCACTATCTGATATATAATATTTTGGGGAGGAATGACTGAATTTTCCACCTCCTTTTGAAATGCGAGTTTCATGGAAGCAGAGAATTTATCAATTTTGATTATTGCAATGCCACTAACATCTAGAAAAGTACTTTATACATGGTGGATGCTCAGTAAATGTTGGCTAAAAGATAAACCAATGAATATTAGTCATACTCTATTTGGTTAATAGACTTCTCTGCGTTTGGAACACATATTGTTAAAGTTAAGGTCATAAATTCAATTAAGAATTGATTGCTTTTGAAGAATTTGGACTAAAATTGCTGTAACTTTTCACCTATGAGAGTTTCTGCAGTTGCAGACAGAAGAATTAACTATGGTTAATACCTCATTAAACACTTTAATGTCAGTAACCAAAGATATTCATATTTCATCAATTATTCTGATTTTGTGGCTCTTAACAGCTACTGTAGCATTATGATGATGATGGTGATGATGATGAATCAGGTAATATTCATTGAACATGATTTTTGCTAGTCATAGTGTTAAGAACTTGGCATTCATCAACTTATGTGAGGTTCACTACAACCATATGAGGAATAGCTGATCATTTTACTAGTTGAGGTGTAGAGGAATAAATGTCCAAAGCCATACATCTGACCAGTGGTGGAACCAGCTTTTGAACTGGGATGGGACTTCCACCAAAGTCTGTGATCTTACCTACTGTGATATTCTAAAGCAGTAGTGAGGCAAGAGAAGGGAGAAGGAAGAGATATAATTTGAAGGAAAATAAATCTCATACTTCCCTTTCAAAATAGGTAGGGAGGAAATATTCGAAGGTATTTGAGAAACATCATGTGCAAATAGTAACCATTAGGCACAAAGAAAAATGGCAATTTCAGTACACTCTTTGGAGGTTGGATATCCAGAATTTTGGGTAGAATTAGAGGGGACTTCTATTTCAATTGAGATTGGGAAGTGGACAAAGGATATATCAGAAAGAAGGGGCAACAATGCTCACATATTGTCAGAAGTAAGGTCTGTAAATAATGTGTCCAATCAATGTAGTAAAAAAAGCCTAGTGGTTAATCAAACTTTACTCTCTAAGTAGGATATCACAATATAAATTGGAAAAGTAATAAAACATATGTATCTAAAAGAAACAATTTATTTCAAGAGTTTTGTTAAACTAAATGTGGTAGAACAATAGTGGCACTTTATTCCCCCAACAACTCACATTCCTCATTCCTATATACTCTTTACCCACATTCTCTAATTGTTTACAATTCCCACGTTTGTTTTATCTCTTACATATACACATATATTATATAGTCATTATTATTGTTATAGCTAAAGAACTAAATAATTTGAGAGTAAATTTCAGGCTTAATAATGCTACCATAAAATATTTCAACACATATTTTCTAAGAACAGGAGATTATTTTACCTACCCACAATATAATGATCAAATTAATAAAAGTTAGCATTGATGAAATTTTACCATCTAACATATGGTCCATATTTAAATTTTACCAATTATCCCATTGGAGAAATGGTTGATTTATAACATTCCCCCCCCCCCATTCTAGTATCCAATTCCAGTATCACACGTTGCATTTAATCATCATACTGTTTTGCCTTCTTTAATTTAGGTTTCCTTAGTCATTTTTGCTTTTATAACATTAACATTTTTTGTTAAGTTATTGTTGAACTACAATATTATATTAGCTTCAGATGTCCAGGGTAGTGATTCAACATTTATATACCTTATGAAGTAACCACCATGTTAAGTCTAGTAACCATCTGTCACTATACCGCTATAATGAAATTATTGAGTATATTCCCTGTGGTGTACATTATATCCATGTGATTTTTTTATTTTAGAATTGGAAATTTGTACCTATAGATGAATATATATATACTAGGGGCCCAGTGCACAAAAATTTGTGCACTCGGGGTGGAGGGAGTCCCTCAGCCTGGCCTGTGCCCTCTCACAGTCTGGGACCCCTCAGTGGATGTCCTATGATGGCCCCAGTCTGCTAGGCGCCTTTTGTGTGTGTGTGTGTGTGTGTGTGTGTGTGTGGCCACTGGGGACCTGCCCCCAGCTGCATCTGAGGCTCAGAGCAGTCCTCCTGTGTGTGTCTACCTGCTGGGGACCTGCCACCAGGCACACTGTGGAGGCTTGGAGCAGGCACCCTCTCTATGTTGATCTCTCAGACTCTTGCCCTCCCCTGCATGTTGTTCTCTTTTTTTGAGCTGTAGCCAGGGCTGGGTGCTGCCTGCCTCCCAAGCTTGCCTACTGCCCATCTTCCTCCAGCCACCAGAAAGCAGGGAAAACCCCGCCTCGTGGTCAGGCCAGCCTTTTCCTGCTCCCTGATCCCCAGAAGGGACCTGGGAAGCCGCCAAGCAGGCCGCCAACTCTTTCCCACTCACCAGTCCCCTGCTGCCTTCCTTTCCCACTTCCTGGTGCCGCCAAGGGATCTGGGGAGCTGCCAAGCAGGACCCCGGCCCCTGCAGCCTTGCTTTCCCGCTCCCCGGTGCCCTGCAAAGTGCCTGGGAAGCCCACCAAGCAGGCCACTTACCCCCCGCTGCCTCTTTCCCACTCCCTGGCCCACCACCTTGCTTTCCCACTTCCTGGTGCCCTGCAAGGGACCTGGGAAGCCCACCAAGCAGGCCACTGACCCCCTGCTGCCTCTTTCCTGCTCCCCGATGCCCCTCCAAGGGCCTGGACAGCTGCCGAGCAGGCCGCCGACCC
>PVJC01017841.1:0-32007 GCA_004026665.1 Murina feae
CTTTCTTTCTTTCTTTCTTTCTTTCTTTCTTTCTTTCTTTCTTTCTTTCTTTCTTTCTTTCTTTCTTTCTTTCTTTCTTGGTAGGCCTGTAATGCTTTGAACTTCCCTATCAGGACTGCTTTCACTCTGTCCCATAGATTTTTGATTGTTAAATTTTCATTGTCATTTGTTTCCAGGATGTTTTTATTTCTTATTTGATCTCTTTGATAACCCAATCATCTTCTATAATAAAAGAGAAACATGCAAATGTGACCGTTACCACCAGCCAATCAGAGCAGCTGTATGCAAATTAACCCAGCCAAGATGGAGGCCAACAGCCACAGAACTAGAGTAAACCAAAGGGTTCTGTTGCAACTGCCTGCCTATGCTGGCAGTTGGAAGTGGCACCTGGGCACCAGGGCACCAGGAAGTGGGAAAGCAAGGTGGCGGGCCGGGGAGTGGGAAAAAGGCAGCGGGGGGTCAGTGGCCTGTTTGGTGGGCTTCCCAGGCCCTTTGCGGGACACCGGGGAGTGGAAAGCAAGGCTGCAGGGGCCAGGGTCCTGCTTGGCAGCTCCCAGACCCCTTGGTGGCACCGGGAAGTGGGAAAGGAAGGCAGCAGGGGACGGGTGAGTGGAAAAGAGTTGGCGGCCTGCTTGGTGGCTTCCCAGGTCCCTTCTGGGGATCAGGGAGCAGGAAAAGGCTGGCCTGACCAGGAGGCGGGGTTTTCCCTGCTTTCTGGTGGCTGGAGGAAGATGGGCAGTAGGCAAGCTTAGGAGGCAGGCAGCACCCAGCCCTGGTCACAGCTCAAAAAAGAGAACAACATGCAGGGGAGAGCAAGAGTCTGAGAGATCAACATAGAGGGGGTGCCTGCTCCAAACCTCCACGGTGTGCCTGGTGGCAGGACCCCAACAGGTAGACACACACAGGAGGACTGCTCCGAGCCTCAGATGCAGCTGGGGGCAGGTCCCCAGTGGCCACACAAACACACACACACACACAAAAGGCGCCTGACAGACTGCGGCCATCATAGGACATCCACTGAGGGGTCCCAGACTGTAAGAGGGCACAGGCCGGACTGAGGGACTCCCTCCACCCTGAGTGCACAAATTTTTGTGCACCGGGCCCCTAGTTGTTTAATAATATGCCATTTAGCCTCCAAGTGTTTGAATTTTTTTTTTATTGTAGTTATTTCTAATATGATGCCATTGTGATCTGAGAAGATGCTTAATATGATTTCAATCTTCTTGAATTTGAAGAGAGTTTGCCTGTGTCCCAATATGTGGTCTATCTTTGAATATGTTGCATGTGCACTTGAGAAGAATGTATATTCTGTAGCTTTGGTTCTGAAGATGTCAATTAAGTCCATGTGATCTAGTGAGTCATTTAGGATTGCTGTTCCTTTGCTGATTTTTTGTCTAGAGGATTTATCTAATGATGTCAAGGGGTATTAAAGTCCCCTATTATGATTGTAGTGCTGTTGATCTCTCCCTTGATATCTTCCAGAAGTTTTTTTATGTATTTGGGTGCTCCTGCATTGGGTACATATATGTTTACCAGAGTCATATCCTCTTGTTGTAGCAATCCCTTTAGTATTATGAAGTGGCCTTCCTTTTCTCTTGTTATGGCCTTCACTTTGAGATCTATTTTGTCAGATATAAGTATTGCAACCCCAGCTTTTTTTCATTTCCATTTTCCTGAAATATATTTTTCCATCTCTTCACTTTCAGTCTGTGTGAGTCTCTTATATGTGGTGGGTCTTTTGTAGACAGCATATATATGGGTCACATTTTCTTATCCATTCAGTCACTCTATGTCTTTTGATTGGAGCAGTTAGTCGATTTACGTTTAAGATTATTATTGATAGGTACTTGTTTGTAAGTGTTTCTATTCTTTATGTCTGTGTTCTTTCTTCCCTTTCTATTCTTTTTTACAACAGACCCTTTAGCATGTCTTGCATTGCTGGTGTGGTAGTGATAAATTCCCTTAGCCTTTTTTTGTCTGCAAAGCTCATGATTTCCCCTTCAATTTTGAATGACAGCCTTGCTGGATAGAGTGTTCTTGGATTCAGTCACTTGCTTTGCATAACTTTGAATAGTTCTTTCCATTTCTTTCTGGCCTGATGTGTTTCTGTTGAGAAATAATTTGATAATCTAATGAGAGATCCTTTGTAGGTAACTTTCTGTCTCTCTCTTGCAGTCTTTAAGATTCTTACTTTGTTGTTGATGTTTGCCCTTGTAATTACAAGGTGTCTTGTTATGGGTCTTTTTGGGGGAAGAAAAGAGTCACACAAGCACAGGGAAGTTTTCTGTCATTATTTCTTCAAATAAGTTTTCTAATCCTTGCTCCTTTTCATATCATTCTGGCACCCCTATTATATGTATGTTACTTCTTTTCATGCTGTCCCAAAGCCGCCTTAGGCTCTCCTCCTGTTTTCTAATTTTTCTCTCCAATTGTTGTTCAGATTGGGCGTGTTTCTGTGCCCTATTTTCTAACTCACTAATTTGGTCCTCTTCTTCTTCTAGTCTACTGTTGAAAGGGAGTTTACATTTCTTTGAGGAATTTTAAGGGAAACTCACATGAATAGTTCAATACCAATTATGTAATTCTGCATAATGGATCATTTCCAATCTTATAAAAGACTGTGGTATTTTCATAAAATTTCAAAGTATAAAAGAAACAATAATTTTTCTTCTTTAATTCTCTCTTTTGATTTGAGGCAATTAAAGTCATAGAAACAGAGAACTATGGCCAATGTCACATAGTTATCACCCTTTTCATTGTGCAGATTTCACTTATAATAACAGCTTTAGGTCATAATTGTAATAATCTAATGAGAAGTTTCATGTATTTCTTATGAGAATTATAACTTAACAAACACAAAATGACATTAACCATCTTTATACTTTTCATGGATAGCACTATAGCAAGTACATAATATGATATAGTAATCCTCCTTCTGAGTATATATCCAAAGAAATCAAAATCAGGACCCTCAAAGAGATATTTGCAGCATTATTAACAATAGCTAAGGCATTAATTTAACTTATTTATTAAAAGATGCATGGAGAAAAAGTATTACACACCCCCCCAAAAAATATTATTGGCCTTTAAAAAGAAGGAAATATTGCCCTAACTGGTTTGGCTCAGTGGATAGATCGTCGGCCTGCAGACTCAGGGGTCCCAGGTTCGATTCTGGTCAAGGGCATGTACCTTGGTTGTGGGCACATCCCCAGTGGGGAGTGTGCAGGAGGCAGCTGATCGATGTTTCTCTCTAATTGATGTATCTGATTCTCTATCCCTCTCTCTTCCTCTCTGTAAAAAGTCAATAAAATATATTTTAAAAAATGCTCCTTAAAAAAAAAAAAAGAAGGAAATATTGCCATTTGTGACACTATGGATGAATCTGGAGGACATTATGCTAAGTGAAATAAGCCAGACACAGAAAGACAAATACCACATGTTATCACTTATATGAGGAATCTAAAATAGTTAAACTAATAGAAGCAGAAAGTGGAACAGGGGCGAGGGAAGGAGGAAGTAGGGAGGTCTTAGTCAAAGATTAGTACTAAGATTCAGTTATGTGAGATGAATAGGGCCTAGAGATCTACTCTACAGCATTGTGCCTGAAGATATCAATACTGTATTGAATATTTACAATTTTTCTAAGATGATAGATATTATGTTAACTGTTCTTAGCACACACACACACACAATAATAGTAATAAAAATTAAAAATAAAGAAAGGATGGGAGAAAGCTTTTGGAAGTGATAGATATGTATATTAATGACATAGATTATGATTATGGTTTCATAGTTGTATACATTTTTCCAAACTCATCAAATTTTACACATAAAATATGTATAAATGTATATATGTCAATCATATCTCAATTAAGTGGTTAAAAAAATGTCAATCCTAACTCCATCTTCCCTAGCAACTGAAAAAAGAGAAGGTGGTGGGATCTCATAAAACAACTTCACTAGCCTCTATATGGTTCTGCTCCAGTAAGATGAAAATTCTAATCAGTTTACACTTTTAAAGTGCTCTGAGATCTTTGGTTGGTTGGAACAGTAGGTACCTTTAAAGTCATCACTTCCTAGCTTGGTGATCTTTGATAGACTGGGAACTAGATGCTGTGCTTGGCCACAGAATAATTTAACTTTCTGTTAGTTGTGTGTCTTGACTTAACAGTAATTCATCTGTGGCTTGCTTTGTGATTTCCAGGTTTCTCATACCCATAAGAAACACTGAGTAATGTACTGTGGGAACAAACTTAATTTAATTTAGCCCTCCTTTGGAGAAAAGGCCATAAGGACAGCATTTGTCCGTTCTATTATTACCCAGTTGCTCCTATCCATAATGGATGTTTATGACTCATTGCCTTTTGAGGAACCACTTATATGGAAAGTTGCCAAAGATCATCTAAAAATCCAAATAAAATGTCTTGCGGCCTGGTTTTGGGATCAGAACTGAATGGCTCATTTTCAAGTTGGTCAGGGCCACACATTAAGATGTTGATAGAAAAGGCAAGGGGACTTATAAAGTTAAGCCTACGCCTGGGAGTGTGGAGTGCCAACCTCAGAACTCAAGCTCTGCTAAAGTTCTCAAAGGAGAAGGCCTGCCTGAGGCCAGGCTGGAAGGAGGAGTGATGCAGGGGCTATAACTGCCCTTGTGGAATGTTTTCAAGACAAGGTGGACCAGAAAGCATCTATATCTTCTCAGCAGTCTTAAGGTGCCACTGGTCAGTTTCATTCTGGAGCACCATCCAAATTCTGTTCCATGAAATGTTAAGGGGCACAAAGTTAAATGTATCTTCTTATTGCAGAATTTCTATGAACCTTCAACATACTTATTATGGTTCATAGTTAATCTTCAGTAGAATGTTGTCTTTTATGTATTTATTTGACCAAAGAGATCTCTCATCACTGTCATACTATCAGTGCTGATAGTAGTTCAGCCAGTAACATTTGAAGGATTATTAATGGGTTTGTGTGATGATAACCTGGAGAAAAATCCAAAGTGATCTTGCTCTCTACTGGCTTTGATTTGAAGCATTGCCAAGGACTTTTTGATGTCCACCTCAGAGTGAATAGAAGGTCCAACTCTTGGTTTTCTTTGTCTTGTCCTCTGGATTTTGGATCTGGCAGTGGAGTCCCCAAACCTGGAATGGTTCCAGGACAGATCCAGTTTCCTAGGTTATAGAGGGCTCTAGACACAACAAATGTGTAGCCATACTGGAGCCTTGTAAAATGTGCAGTGTGTTCTAGTGCTCAAGAGCCCAAGCTCTGAGGCTAAGTGACTTAGATAAGGTACTTAACCTATGTCTCAGTATTCTCATCTGTAAAATGTGTATAATAATAGCAACTGACCCATATGGTTATATGAAGATTCAATGAATTAACACAATGAATAAAACAATGCCTAACACATAGTAAGTGCTAAAAACTATTAGCTATTATTGGATCTGGACTTAATTTTGGAGGCTGACCCATATAGAGAGATGGTGGACAGGGAAGCCCTTGGCCTCAGCATTGGCCTAAATCAGTAGCGTTCAATTGATGGATTCGGTTGAAGTGCAAATTAACAACAAAATTTTCTCCCATCTGTAATCTTGTCCTTCAAAACTGACCACCATAAGTAACATCATTAAGGAGTGCCTGCAAACATACACTTTCTTCTCAGCAAAAGTAAACTTTTGTTTTTATCTGGCGAGTTTGAAATATGAACACCTAGGTACTTATTGGTACTCATATACAAATTGTGGGTTTCTTCCTTTTGATCAGCTTCAGCAGTACAACTCAGAGTAGGGAAGAATCCAGGGTTTCTGGCCCATTCTGGAATGATATCGGGTCATCTAAAGTTTAGAGGATATCTATGAAGTCAGGAATGGAAAACAGACTTTTTATTTCTGCTGTTTGGCAATTTATCTCCTTTTCTCGCTCCCTAGATAATACCATCTTATGTTCTAAGTTGAGATAACCTGATTTATTTAAACTAATTGAATTACAGTAAATATGGCTAAAGTTACATGTCAGCTCTCACATGCAAATGTGAATGAACGAGTCATCGCATTATTTCCTTTGTGGATGGAAAACAAGACAATGACAATACATCATTTATACTAGTCACTGACTTACTTTGCTCCTAATATTTGATTCTTTTGTCTCACACCTTTCTAGTTAACGTCTGATTTACACATATAAATAGTTGAGATATTTTAATATGTAATAGCTAAAATAATGTTTATTGATTCGAAAGTTTAGGGTTTACAAGCGAGCTCAGCTGGGTTCTAGACCAGTGATATAATTTTAGCAGGTTTCCTTAAAGAAATCATGGCATAGCTAAAATATAAAGATTCTTGGCTGAAATTAGATAAACACAGAATAGTAACAATAGTTATTATCTAAAGATCTAAAACTTGCACTGAGCAGTTATTAATATAATTAATTTATATGCAGTATGATAGAAAAATAGCTTTTGGGTTATGAAATATGGGAAGAAGTATAATTCTGAGATTTCTCTAGAGGAACTAAGTTTTGTTTTTTTTTTAACTGAAACACTAGGGTGAAGGGAATATATACTAACAAAATAGAAGCTTGTAATGAAAGTTATTTATGCTAGGTAAGTTCTAACACACAAACTGATAAGTTATAGTTATTAACTGATTTAAAATTTTCAATGTCTAAATGTCCCAGAAGTAAATGTATCTTAATTATTTCACAAGATAGTATCACCCATTAGCAATCCTTGGTCCTACTAAATCTGTTATCCTAAGGTCAAAGCTGTTTGAAGATAAATTCTGCCCTTAAAGATTATAGAGTCATATTTAGATTAAAAGCTAGAAACACAGAAATTCCCTTGCATGGTATAAATCTTACAGAAAATCATGCACATGTATACCTAAAGCAATGCTCAAAGAAATTCATTACAGCAGCATGATCTGTGATATTTGAAAGTTTATAGTTTTTAAATGCCTGCCAGGAGGTGAAATGAATGAACAAATTAGTGTATCCTCATAATGGAATACAACCAATAGCAAACTGAATAAACTAGATCTATATTTATGAATCTTGAAAAAATATTAAGTAACAAAAAATTGCGGACTGATAATTGATAGTACAATAAGACTTGGGTAATTTATCATAAAAATTGTTTTAAAAGGCACAAAACCATTCTATATTATTTGTGGATATATACTTTTCCTATACATGTAGTTTTCACATATGTGTGCTATTTATATGAAGGTTACATATCAATCAGGAAAGCAGTTACCTCCAGGAGGGAAGGGAAATAGATTTGGGAAAGATATAAAAGGACTTCAACTGTATGTGTAATATTTTATTCTGAAATAAATGTATCAATCATATGTTAACTTTCTGAAATTCCAGGTGGTAGGTAACATTGTATATTGCTCTCTGCACTTCTCATGTACTTAAAATGTTTCATAATTTTTAAAAAAGGACTAACTGATAGGTATAGTCTCTTTTAGACTCAGAACATTTGTTCCATGTTAAAGAAAACAGAAAGGCATGTTCCACCTGGCTATTCCAAGGAGGATTCATTTACCTAGCCAAACACAAGGGACAATCCCATCTCTTCTTTTGGACGGAAGGGACCGGATACTTTATCATTGCTCTGAGAGGAGTTTACAGTCCTGAGGGACTTCTGGTTAATAGTGAATGCTTCCCTAGTAGTACTACTTTAAGGAATTCAAGTAATGCACTTTGTTTGTAAATGAACTCGAGTCTGACCTTTCGTCCAAGTTTATGTGTGCTTGGGTGAGCCTGCCCAACTTCCCTGGCTCTCCTCTTCCCCAGCTTTTCCCAGCTGGCCCTTCAACTGTCTCCATCTCCAAGCAGAAGTCCCTGACCAGATTCTCTCCCTCCTCTCCACCTCTGTCTGGCTGGGCTTGGTAAGGAGCCAGTTTTCCTGCCAGATTAACACACAACAAGGTCTCTGTGAAAATCTCTAGAGATTCTGTGTCCTTGAACACTGCCCACACCTGACTGACCCTTGGGTCCCTAACCTTAAGTCCTCTCTTGCTGCCAATCATGGGGCCAGTTCTTTTCATGAGCTCCTAGGATTCTGTTGCTTCTGGGAAACAATACAGTTGCCTTGCAGTTGGCTTGACCCTCACCAGATGAGGCCAGATCTCCTGGTATTGGATGCTTTCCTCACAGCTTGGAGGGTCTCATCACAGCTGTAGTTAAGTCATTAATTTCATAAATAGTTTAATGTTTGCTTCCTTTGTGGTAATGTAGGCTCCATGAGGACTTGGACTATCTTCCCATCATGATGAATAGCACCAGTCATAGAATATGTACACTGATTAATGAATGAGTAAATTTTATCCATACACAAAAATTATATGTATGTCTATACATTAAGAATAAAAATGGAATATACTAAAATTTAAGTTTTTACAAGTTGTACCTTATTAAATTTTTGAAAAATTTTGAACATACATTCAGAAAATAGATTGCAATGAACTCTTTGTGCTAGTACCTCTGAGTGTTGATAGTAATTAAAATTGTGCCATATTTTATATTTTTAAATCTACTTTTCTTTGAAGTATTTAAAGCAAATCCTAGATGTGATGACATTTTACGCCTAAGTATTTCAGTTCCACACACACACACACACACAAAAGCCCATTGCACCTAATTACACCTAACAAAATTAACAATAATACTTCCATCTAATATTCAGTCTATTTTCAGTTTTCCCGATTGCCTTTTTATAATTATAAAAAATGGTTTTCTACAGTTGATTAGATTCAGGATCAACTTTTCAGCAAGAATACTTCATAGGAGGAACCACGTCCTTTAGATTGCATCCCCTAAGGTTCACCATAGCTAGTTGTCCCGAAGCTAGTGTCGACAAGATGTATCAGTGTGGTCCCAGTGACAACCTGGTTGCTCTAATAGGAAGTGTTTCTTTTATCCTTATAACCAATAAGTAATCAGTTCTGGGCACTCTGCAAATATCTAGTTCTCATGCACCTTTTCCTTAGGGTTTTAGTATTAGTTGATGACCATAGCCGGGATCCATTATTTCATTAGGAATTGCAAAATAGATGTTTTTGGATCCTGCCATTTCTTCTACATTACTTATCAGCAGGAAGTGGTCTATAAAGCAGTGCTTTCTGACATCAGTTGGGGCTACTTGGATGCTCTGAATAGCATTTGTGTAAGAACAGCACCAAAAATTCCTTTCTTCCTCCTTAATTACCGTTAGAGAAATAGAGTCTAAGCACAGCTATTTCCAATGGATACAGATTATTTTTAAGTGCTTTCTCTTTTTTATAATGATGAGTATCATCATAAACTTCTTGGATATTTTAATATGTCATGTGATTTCAATCAGTGTTTATTCTTTTTTGATTCTTAAATTGAGAGCCCTGCCAAGGCTGACTCCCCTGTCCATTCTGTGCGACTCCATTCATCTTTAAAACGTTTCATTACTTTATGGCACATCAAAATGTCTCAGGGTCATATTGTGCATTCTATTTCTTTTTAAAATTTGTTTTCTCTGCAAAACTGGAATTAGTAATTTCTCCAAGAATTTTTGTTAGTGTTTTTGGTTTTTGTCCCGAGGGGTGGGGATGGTATTTGGCAAACTAACTGGGTGTTGAGATGCTCATTGTCATTGGACTCCTCAGTGAGCAGAGGCAGAAAAATATATTGTACAGATTATGAGTTTATAATAATATTTCCAATTAAAATATGATTAGAGAACTTGTACTTCTTTTGTTTAATTTTATTCCCCTATTTTTATTCAAAAAATGTTGGTTTTCTATAATATTAATATAACGCTTGCTTATTTAATCCTGCAATATATAAAATAGTTTTAAAATAACAGTAATAACAACATGAGTATTACCATTACTAACAAAACTACAGGATGATGCTGAAGTTTATTCACGGTTATTCACTATATCCCACTAAGGCTATGTGGTCAAACTACTGTGTTCTGAAGTTAGTTGAAGTTTTTTCTTTCTCTGTGAGGTTATGTCACCAGTATCTCAAACAATTAATTTTATTTATTTCAGCTTGCTTTCAGTTTATAGAGATTTCTTTTTTTCATTTTGACTTTATTTTTTTAATGAGTTAACAAAGTACTTCTGAGCAACGATCTTGAGAAATACTACCTCCAACTCTGATCCTTCCAGTGTTTTCTACCTCTCCTGTGCATAATCATTTTTAATAATGCTTGATTTAAACTTTCATGTTTAAAATGTGAGAATATAAGCATATATATGCATATTCCCCTTCTTACCTAAAACAGCATACTAGTTATACTATGCTGCACATTGAGTATACTAAAATAATTCTATATCAAATATACAAAGTGCTACCTTAATATTTCTTTTGTAGCTGCAGAGATTCTACTTTGTAGATACACTATAGGGTTTGTTTTTTTTAAATTAAAACAGTGTCCTACTGATGGACATCTGGGTTAATTCTAATCCTTTATTATTGTAAAGAAGGTCACAATAATGCTACATAATAATCATTACAGAGTTTGTACGTGTAATAGTTTTCCTTTTCGATATATCTCTAAAAGTGGGCCTCCCCCTTTGGGGTGATCTATTGCAGAGCTCCCCCCCACATTGATCGGCCTGCAGGGGGTGACCTGGGCCTCTCTCTGCAGGGTGATCTTGGGGTAAAAGCAGGGCCCTCCTGACCAATCGCATCACACCCACCTTGGCTGGCCTGGTCCCAGTGTGTATCATAGCGTGGTTTTCCGGACAGTTGTTCTGCTGTTCGGTAATTCAGTCATTTTGCATATTATGCTTTTATTATTCTAGATGCTTTAATTACATTGGCATCATCCCATCTTAGCTTCCTCTCTACTCCCCACTGAGCCTTCATGTGCAATGATTGAACAGAAGCACGCCAGGCCTGCTCTGGCTAGGGGTATGTCTGATGGTATTGCATGGATTGGCCATGGCACCTGCATACCTCTAGGAAACGATGTAGAATATGCCCTAGATTTAAATCAACCAGGAGTGAGGAAGTGAGAGTATTTATCTTCCAATTCCCCATCTGTCATTGGATTGAACTCTGCTCTCAGGGTCATTAACTCTGACACTTCTGCTCCCTGTCAGGAAGAAAGGCCTGAGGTGGAGAGTCACAGTGTTCTCTTTAGTTAGTGAGTAAACACTGGGAGGATATGGATGGGGCACCAACAGTGTCGGCTACAGATCACTTCATGACCAAAGGAGCCAAACAAAATAATCTTGACATTGCCACACAGGGCAGAACATGCACAGAAACTGAAGGAAGACATGGAGCTCTTGAAATAGAGATAGAAATGAAGTGTAACAGGATTGTGGATTGTGCAAATGTGGATGAGAGGGACAGGAAAGACACCATTTACGGAGTCAAAAAAGATCTACAGCAGGACCTCCTTAGTAGCCTATTGATAATGACTTGGTACTTAAAATCAACTTTGAGCAATTTCAAGTTGCCTTGAGGCAAGAACACTGGGGGGTAAACAGTGGGGATCTGGGAGTGAACAGTGAGGGGAGAATTCAGGCTAGACAAGAGGAAAGATGATTCTCTCAACTCCACGTAGTGAAAGGTTTTCATCAACTCCCTACAGAGAGAAATCAGAAAAACCTTACTGTATATGTTTTACAGTTTGTGATATATTTTAAATTAACCCCAATCATTCTCAACTACTACTTCTAAGATTTTCATATAAAGTCCTGAGTTAAAAAACTTTTGTAGGCATTGTTATTATTATTCTACCAATGTTATTCAATCATCTATCTATCTATTTACCTACCTACCTACCTACCTACCTACCTACTTGTCACCTATCTATTTATTTCTTTCATTCCAAAAGTAAGTTACTGTCTAAAAAGGGACTAAGGGCTCTGGGGTCAAACTCCTTGCATTTGAGCCCCTCTACTGATTGCTATCTATCTGGCTGGGAGCAACTCTCTGAATTTCTCTGAGCTCCTGTTTTCTCATCTGTGAGAATAGGAACCTACCCCACATTGGGGATGTGGTGAAGATTAAATGAACTAAGTCTATGTAAATGCCTTGCATATTATGCGTACTCCATAAACATTAGGTATTTTGTTAGAATAACATTTCTGGAAGCCTTAATTACAGAAGTCAAGGTTCTGTGTTCCAAATAACAACTCTTTCCTCAGAAGTCTGCTTCACCAAGCCTCATTTCTGTCTGAGCGTGCCCACACTGAAGGGAGGCACTGACCACTGGGTCAGGGTCTCAGTATTTCACATTGTTCTGCTTAGGCCTGTGGGTACTCTCAAAGTCATGTGTTTTTGGGGAAAAAACTCCAGGGCTGTGAGTCCTTAAAGGCTAGAGACTTGTCTTGAGTAAAGGGCACCCAAAGGGGCCCAGGAGCAGCACATGTTGTGAAAACTGGTTGAAGAGTTCCTCGGCTCCCACAGTAAACGTCCAGGGCCACTTTGACACCCAGTGAGGGAATTTGCTCTGTGCCTGCAAAAATGCCCGTGATAAAAATAAAAGGACAGTGCCACAAGCATCAAAGCACAGTACTTCTTGGCATATTTAGCACCTTTCAGTAAGAAAAGAAAACAAAAAAACACAAAAAATAAGCAAACCCAAAGGATTCCCTTTTATTCTTTGCCATTATAATTCTTTGCCAGAAAGTTCTTGACATTAATTAGAATCTGGCTTGTTATAGTGATCAGAAGAAACGAGGCCTGTTTTCTTTAACACATCATGCAATCTAAGAAACAGGCCACACAAGAATGTGGGCCGCTTGGAAGGAAAAGACGGTGTAGAGCTCAACGATTTCATGTCTGTCCTTTCGTGATGAACAACTTCGATTAAAGCTTCAGCACTAGAATCCAAATTCTCTTGTGCCAGCTTTTGTTCAGAGTGTCTCTCTTCTCTCTCTCTCTCTCTCTCTCTCTCTCTCTCTCTCTCTCTCTCTCTCTCTCTCCATCACTGAGTAAAATGATTCTTGGGAGTAGGAGAAATTATGGAGCATCATAATTTAGTTAAATGTATTGAAGGCTCATCACTGAATAGATAAAAATCTTAACTTTGGGTTGTTTTCTATTCAACTCCTCTGTTCAAGAGACATTTGAATCACATGGAAGATAGTTTTCAATGGTAAATGTCACAGGCCATTAAGAAAAACACCCAATTCATTTAGAAATGCCATGTGTAAACACTGTAGGTCTTTTTATCCATATATACTTTATGGTAAATAATTCTGAAGGTAAGCAGATGTGACTCTCTGGTTTGGAGTTGCCCATTAGAATTGAAGAGCAGTGGGTGGGATGCTTACGAAGAGAGATCTTCAGCATGTGGGGAGTTTGTCTCAACTCCTGTGACAGGGATTGTGTTTGTGGCAGGTCTCTGAAGATCAGGACACCTATTTGTAAAAAGACCGTCCTCATGAACACACCTGTACTCTCAATAACACATCTCTCATTAGCAAGAGGGTAAGTATGGCAGCAAAGAGAAGACAAGAGAGTAAAGAACCCATCTGAAAAAATGGAAACACTGATCTTTGGTTTCTGCTATATTCTCTGGGATATTTAGAGTAAATTAGTTTCTAAGAAACTATCACTCTTGAACTGCAGTTTTTCTACAACGAGTGGAAATGTAGAACCTCTTGCTATTAGTGAGAGTTTGTTGCTATTTTGTTGTTGTTGTTGTTTTCTTGGATTTCTTTCCCTCATTTATGTTTCAGATATGAATAAAAGCCCATGCATGGAATCTGGTAACATTCCACATTGAGTCATAAACAACATGTAGCCAAACTTCAGTTTTCCTGGGCTGTTCACCTGAAGTTTCATTTTCAAATGACACCCTGCCTTTGCTGCTCAAATGGTCAGTACTATAGCCTCTTTCTTTTAAAAAAAATTTTTTTAAATTGATTTCAGAGAGGAATGGAGAGGAGAGAGATTAGAAATATCAGGGATGAAAGAGACTCATTGATCGGCTGCCTCCTGCATGCCCCACCCTGTGGATTGAGCCTATAACCTGGGCATATGCTCTGACCAGGAATCGAACCATGACTTCCTGGTTCATAGATTGACGTTGAACCACTGAGCCACACCAGCTGGGCTAGCTCCTTTCTTTTTAAGGCTTTCGTGCCATTTGTTCCTGCAGTCTCAGAGGGCTTTGCTCTCTCTACGCTCAACTGATGTGAATGGTTTTATGGATAAGACCTGGACAACCTGAGTCCCCCTGAATTTTATGCCTTCTGTGCCATAACATTATGTGTATGCAATGGCTCTTGTCCAGTTCAGGGATAATGTACAGTTGGGTCTCTACTTGGTGAACTGTCATTGAATCACAGACTTCTCCAAAAGTAGACAGAACTAGCTAGAACCTGGGCTGGAAAGGGGTGGGACAATTCATTATTTTAATCATTATATTCCTACAAATCATTTGTGTCCCTCAGATGGGATATTAGGCTTAAGTGGAGAATCTGAAGGGGGAGAAAATTTAAAGGAAATAAAAGGAAAAGGTAAAATTTGGAGTGTAAGAGAAGTCATTTTAGATTAGTTCTCATGGGTATAGATTATAAGACTTTTTGGTGACCTTGAGAAATGCAGAAAACCAGAGGAAATCAAAGCTGGGCAAGATATCTGCAAAGTTCTGCTGGTCCTTTAGGCCTAGAGAGAAGTTATTTTAAGATCAGAAATATGTTCTTTGGAAATGTGCCTATTTTTTGAATTTGGAGTTTTCATAATTATTTTTTATGTTTTTCCTTATTTAGTCACTTTTTAAAAACTTCAACATTAAACCACAATAACAAAATAAAAAAGCACATTAGTATATGTATTTACAAGTATAAAAAAGATGTTAAATCAGTTTCAGTTGGGTCAAGGGTAATGGGGAGGGTGTGTCTATTCTGGAGTCAGAGCTTCAGTGGTCATTAACATGTGGAAACTCATGAAATACCCATTCTGGAGTGACTTTCTCAGGACTTTTGTTTTCTGCTAAAATCTTGGAAAATTTGTATTTTATGCATAAGGGAGGCATTCCCCCATTATGCTATACTTTGTTTTGCTTAATACACATTGAACTAAAATATGTTTGTAAACTGGTGAATAGAGGTAGAAAAATTGGATACCTAAAAAAAATTTACTTCATATTATCAAAGAAGTAGTTTCTAGATTATTTCTTGTAAAAATACAACTTTCAGTGTACTAAGTTTGCTAAAGAAAGGTGGGAGGTAGTTACTAGGAAGTGGTTTATCATCTGAAAATCTTAATGGTATATTTCAACTTGTTTCTAACTCACTTTTTATTTTTCCTGAAATAAATTTGACTTGCTTGGTTTATTTTTTAAAAAATATATTTTATTGCTTTTTTTACAGAGAGGAAGGGAGAGGGATAGAGAGCTAGAAACATCAATCAGCTGCCTCCTGCACACCTTCCACTGAGGATGCGCCCGCAACCAAGGCACATGCCCTTGACCAGAATCGAACCTGGGACCCTTCAGTCCGCAGGCCAATGCTCTATCCACTGAGCCAAGATGGTTAGAGCTATTTTTTAAAAATTCTGGTTTGTATAACTACTTGTGAGACAATGAAATGGGCAGAACCATGACATTTCATACCATTTTATTTGTAGTTTTGCAGGAAAAGATCTCAATTATATTTATTATAAATAAACTAAAAGTGTCTGCCCAGGATGTTTGATTTTCAAACTAAAGTTATAATAAAAAAATCTGAAATGTGCCATTTTTATTTAAAGTGTGAACTACAATGTCACAGCAGTGCCAAATGGCCTCCTTTAGTCATTCTCTGAAGAGAGATCTCCTCTTCCCTCCCTCTACACCACCTCCCAACCTCAAGAATTCCAAGCAGTAGCCTTACTGTATATTATTATGATTTATTGGAATTGTTAACGAAAAAACCCAATGAAACCTGTAGAGAATTTTGTGAGTTTATTTGAGCCAAACTGTCGACATATGCCGGGAAGCAGAACCTCAATGAATTGAGATAATGCTCCGGAGAATGGGGAGTTCATACCGTGTTTTTATAAATTTACCATCAAAAGGAAAATACGTAAGTGGGTTACATGAAATTCATTGGTGATAGATTCAGGAGGTGAGATAAAGAAAAGCGGGGAAATCTCTGGGATAGGGTAAAAGGTGAAAGGATAGACATATGCTTCTTTTACAGAGATGTCTACAGGATTGTTTAACATAGTTAACAGTTGACATTAACTTGAAAACAATAACAATGAGAGAATGTCCTGGTGCCATTTGTTAAGCCCTGAGGGGTCTGGAAAGAAAGGGGAGTTACCCAGACATTTCACAAATACGTTATCTTAGAGGCAAAAAGTGCTCAGTAAAGATCAAAGGTGATCTTTGTCAGGGAAAATACCAGCCCAGGATGTGACTACCCACTATAACCTGTTTGTAGTTAAATATTTAATTTTCAGACCATCTTTTGCGGTTACTTTAGGTCTCTGAGTTTGCAAGACAGCCATGCAGGCCTCTGCTGAGCTTTTCAGGCTAGCATGCGGCTCCTTTTGTCCACAGAATATACTTATAATGTACATTATTCTTTTTCAAAAAGGACCTGAGGTGGCTGCTTTTTTGGTAAAAACTTTTGACAAAAGCTAAATAATAAAAATTGTTTATGGTTTGTTTGTTTTTTAATTTTAGAGATGAAGGGAGAGAGAGAGAGATAGAAACATCAATGGTGAGAGAGAATCATTGATTGGCTGTCTCCTGCACGACCCCCACTGGGGATCAAGCCCTGACCAGGAATCAAACCTTGACATCTTGGTTCATAGGTCATACGAGTCAAGTCACACCGTTTGGACAATGGTTGTTTCTTTTTTCAAACATAACAGAAAGAGAAGAGGCCTTTAGAAGGTGCAGATAGCTCTTTGTGCAGGACCCACTTTCTGCATTCACCTGGACACACCTCTTGCATTCGTCTGAGCTCCCAAGGGCAGGGATTGTGTTTGGTTTCCTGGGGCAGTGCTTTGAGGTGCCTCTCCCCTCTACCCCACAGAAACCCACAGTTCAGAAGGAAAGTGAGGTAAGTACACAAAAGACTCTAGTTCTAAACAAATGAGCAGTTGAGTA
Source organism: Murina feae (assembly GCA_004026665.1). Lineage (NCBI taxonomy): Eukaryota > Metazoa > Chordata > Mammalia > Chiroptera > Vespertilionidae > Murina > Murina feae. The sequence continues at coordinate 17,051 of PVJC01017841.1, forward strand.
ATTTAAGAAGTTTTATAGGCTATTTTTTATGTATTTTATTTATTTATTACAGAGAGGAAGGGAGAGGGATAGAGAGTTAGAAACATCTATCAGCTGCCTCCTCACACTCCCTTATTGGGAATGTGCCCACAACAAAGGTACATGCCCTTGACTGGAATCGAACCTGGGACCCTTCAGTCTGTAGGCCGACGCTCTATCCACTGAGCCAAACCGGATAGGGTTAGGCTATTTTTAAAAGAATACAGCTGTTGTATTTTCAACTACATAGATTAAATTAAAGGCTAAGAGGTATTATCAAATTTTAGTTACTGATGATAATTCAAGTTTTTGCTGAAATGTCAGACTTTTTAAAAATATATTTTATTAATTTTTTCAGAGAGGAAGGGAGAGGAATAGAAAGGTAGAAACATTGATCAGTTGCCTCCTGCACAGTCCCCACTGGGGATGTGCCTGCAACCAAGGTACATGCCCTTGACCGGAATTGAACCTGGGACCTTTCAGTCTGCAGGCCAACGCTCCATCCACTGAGCCAAAACGGTTAGGGCCAGACTTTATTTTTTTTTTAACCTTTAAAGCATGTTAACATGTTTGAACTAGTTTCAAAAGAATCAATTTTAAATTGGGGTGTATGAACATTTTCAGTTTTCTCATAATTGGTTGATCTGGGCGACATGTCACAGGAAAAGGAAGAACAAAGAGATTTTGCTCAGAATCAGACCATTGTGGTTATTTTGCTCCCGGGGTGAAACGCTTTGGGGACATAGAGAAAGGTGAACGGAAAGATCTTTAACCAGGATGTTCACATAAGCGGTCTCTGTGTTGCCTCATTGAATGTGAAACTAATACATCATCCGTTCACTGATCATCAGTCCAAGCGCTGGCAACCTGTTCAACCTACTGACATCTGTGTAAAGCCCAGAAAGCTGAAGAAAATGGAATCAGATTTTAAAGCAGTAAAAAGAATGACAGAATCAAAATATAAAGGTCCTTCGTGAAAAATGGGTTATTCTGGAGGGGAAAGCATCAGAGAGCGGAGAGGTGGAATGCCTGGCAAAAGCTGAACCCCTGGGTCTGCCAGGCATCTCTCTGCAGCTGCGCAGAAAGGAGTTAAGTGACTCAGAGCATCTCACTCCGAGACTCTCCCATAGGCCTGGCGGGGCTGGATGATGATGTCTCCCAGAGCCAGACAGCACAAGGGATGAACGTTCTCCCGGAGGGAAGACAAGTGTTTTGTAATAAGTGTGAGCAATTGACTGAGTAGAACAACTACTTTTATCTTTGCTACTGGGCCTCTGGATTCTGCCAAGTATATTTATGCTCATTGGCAAAGACTGGATGTTAATTTTTTGGCAAAACATACACACAGACATCTCTTTTACACACAGTAAAGGATCCTACTTTGTAAACGCTCCTTCCACAGGGTTTAAAAGCCACAGCGGGGGATTAAATCACATATGCCTCCTTAAGTCTTCTGAGGGAGAAGAATTCTTCATGAAAAGAGAATTTCAGAGCAGTTAACAGGAAGGAGGCTTCTCTCTTTTCAAGTGTTCTCAGATTGAGAGACAGTCTGAATTCTTTTTAAAAAAAATATACACTGTATTTTAATTGATTTCAGGGAGGAAGGGAGAGAGTTAGAGAGATAGAAACATCAACGATGAGAGAAAATCATTGATTGGCTGTCTCCTGCACGTCCCCCACTGGGGGTGGGGGTGGGGGGTGGGAATCAAGCCTGCAACCCAGACATGTGGCCCTGGCTGGAATCAAACCTGGAACCCTTTAATCCACAGGCTGATGCTCTATCCACTGAGCCCGCCTGGCTAGGGTGATAGTCTGAATTCTTGATGCCACTTACAAAATAGAGCAACACCCTCCAGACTACCCTTTGGTTCCTCTTAAAATCTGGGACATGACAGACAGACGGGCTCATCTTAGCTTTCCTCCTGTCTTATGTGAATGTGACTGTAATTTCAGCACTCTGAGGTCACCAAGAACACTGGAGTGAGCGATTAAAGAGGTTATTAAGTGTCACTTGAGGGCAGAATTCCCTATAAAAGCCAGGCCAAGGATCCAGGCATAAGTGAGCTCTTGGCTCACGGTACTAAACAAAACTGACAGAAATAAAACTTGGGGCTCCTGAAACCAATGACCTCCTCCTGTGAGAGAGAAACTGGTTGCTCTGACAAGGAAAAATGTTTTGCTTAGTGATGCGGATTGCCTTCTGGCTGGCTGCAGTCATACTAACTTGCTAACTTGGAGGAGGCAATAGAATATGATGGCCATTTGATGGGAGTTTGTGATCAGGCCCAGGAAAACAACTTTGTTCAAAGGGAAAGGTATTGGGTGAGACATCAGCAAGTTGTTTTTTATGTTTCCTCTTCTCCTTCTTCTCCTTCTTCTCCTTCTTCTCCTTCTCCTCCTTCTCCTTCTCCTTCTCCTTCTCCTTCTCCTTCTCCTTCTCCTTCTCCTTCTCCTTCTCCTTCTCCTTCTCCTTCTCCTTCTCCTCCTTCTCCTTCTCCTTCTCCTCCTTCTCCTCCTTCTTCTCCTTCTTCTCCTTCTTCTCCTTCTTCTCCTTCTTCTCCTTCTCCTTCTCCTTCTTCTCCTTCTTCTCCTTCTTCTCCTTCTCCTCCTTTTTCCTCTTCCCCTTCCCTCCTCCTCCTCCTTCTTCTTCTTCTTCTTCTTCTTCTTCTTCTTCTTCTTCTTCTTCTTCTTCTTCTTCTTCTTCATGCTAGGTATTTCATACATGATAATATGCAACCTACCCACTGTCCCCAAGTTACCTGTTATAGGTAGTCTAAGGAATTTCTTTAAAAAAAAAATCCTCACCTGAGAATATGTTTTTATTGATTTTTAGAAAGAAAGGAAGAAAGGGGGGATAAAGAGAGAGAAGGGAAGAGAGAGATAGAGAGAGAGAGAGAGAGAGAGAGAGAGAGAGAGAGAGAGAGAAGAGAGAAACTGATTGGTTGCTTCCCATACACGTGTCCTGGCTGGGAATTGAACCCTTCATTCATTTGGTGCACAAGATGATGCTCCAACCACTGAGCAACACTGATCAGGGCCTAAAGGATATCTTTTAATTCAAATTCTTCTACTATTAATAAGGATTTACATTTTCATAGTTTACCATTGTGATAAAGAAGAAAATTATTCTTTACACTCAGCCATGAAAATTCTACAATTTCTAATCTAGAGCAAATATGATGAATTTGTGATACATATTATTTATAACTTTCCAGTTTGGTTAGTACCTATTGTTAATTGATAATGCATTCCAATAAGCCTTTAGAATTCTTCTCAATCGAGCATTCCAGACAGCTACACACAAAAGACTTATAAGGACATGAGAGTGTGTCAGGGCACCCAAGGGCAACTATGCAGAAATGTCTCGTGTAGTCTGCAGCAAAAGGCTGTCAGGACCTTTTCTTTACCTTCCATCTCTGTTCCTCCTGGAGCATTTGTGGTAGGCAGAATAAAGGCTCCCCAAAATGTCCTAATCCCAGAACCTATGGAAATTCTGTGTTACAAGGCAAAAGAGATTTTGTGAATATGATGAAGATCTTGAGATGGGAGATTGTCCTGAATTATCCAGGTGGGGCCCAGTGTAATCATAAGTGTCCCTATAATAAGGAGGCAGGAAGGTCAGAGTCAGAGGAGTTGTGACAATGAAAGAGGATGTAGTAATACAACCACAAGCCTAGGAAAGCAGGCAGCTGAATCTAGAAGATGGAACAGTCTAGAGGCAAGGAAATGGAATTGCCTCTAGAGCTTCCAGAAGGAACACAGCCCTGCCAACCTATTTTAGACTTTTGACCTCCAGAATTGTAAAATAATAAATTTGCTTGTTTAAGCCACTAAGTTTGTGGTAATTTGTTATGGCATTAATAGGAAATGAATACAGCATTTTGTTCATTTGTCTGTCTCTAATGGCTGAGAGACTTTTTTTTTTTCTTCTCCTTGGTTCATGTGGCAAAACATGATCTCCCTGGAGTGTCCAAGGTTACAAGTTGTAGGTCCTGTCACACACAGATTCTAACTTGACTCTCTTGGTTCCATTTCTAAATTCCAGAAATAGAATATGACCAGGTCAACTTGGGTCAGGGGCTCCCCCTATGGCTGGCTAGCCGAAACCAGGGAGTAGGGTCACACAGCATAAGCAAGACTTCCAGGAAGCCACCTGTGTGAGGGGCTGGGTAGCTCCCAAAGCTGAGGGGCAGGGTAGCCCTTCATCGGTGTCTACTACAGTGTTCATGCTTTTATTTATTGACTTCTAAATTTTAATATAAATCTCATGTATCAGGGGTGTTGTAGATTGATCACACTAGTGAGTCCATTGTTTCATGCCTCTATATATTTATACCTTTGGGAGTGCCCTTCTAACCTGATCTGACCTTGGCAGCATGCCTTGTTTTGGACAATGAGACAATAACAAACTTGACGCAAATGGTATTGTAAAAGCACTTACATATTCCTGCTTCTTTTGAAACTTTGTCATTGTCTTCAGGTGAAGGCCACCTGCTGGAGGATGAGAGAGCATGTAGCACAGAATCAGTCATCCCAGCTGAGGCCATCCTAGACCAGCCTGTTCCCAGCCGACCTGAGAGACCTGAGAGCTGACCACAGATGCATAAGTGAGTACCACTAGCCCAACTCAGATCATTACAACTGCTGAGCCAACCCCTAGACTCATGAGCAAGAATAGATGTTTGCCTGTTGAATGCCACTGAGGTTTTCATGGTTGTTTGCCACAGAGCATTGTTGTGGCAATAAGTCATTGATACAGGAGAATGTGCTATTTAAACATAATTTTATTTCCTTAATTTGATGGCTTTCAAGAATGATTCTAATTATCCTAGGGGAAAAAAAAAAAAACTGGCTTTCAGCATCTCAGTTAGAGATCAGACCTGAGGCATCAGAAGGGAACAGAAGGAAGATGAAGGGATTTTTGCAGATCTTTATTTAATCAGCCCTCTGGCATTATGCAAAGTACCCTCCCAGAGCCTACCTCATTGGAACCTCATACACACTCTATGAAGCAGGTTTGTTTATAGATGAGGACACTAAAGTTCAGTGGGAGTTAAGTAAGTTGCTCAAAGTTGCTTCCATAGTACAACCAAGATTTCAGATTTAGTCCCAGATCTGTCTGCTGCAAAGCCACCTGTCAGTGCCCTGTATGTCGATTGTAGTAAATAAAAATATAGGTCATTCAGTTAAATCTGATTTCAGATAAAAGTTGTTGTTTATCTGAAAGCCAATGTAATTGGTGTTCTGTACTTTATCTGGCAACCCTACCAATATAAAGCTGACTTGTTGGTGGGGAAGGACCTGTATGTGTTAAGTGTAGAGTATATTTGAAAAGAACTGATGGTTACACCTGCAGAAGTCACGTACTCTCAACTTCCTGAGGGCTTACAAGGGAAGGATGCTGAGGCCCTGCTCTCACACTCCTAAGGCTGTCGAACTCTTTGTAAGGTCTCTGACCTCAAATGACTCTGGTCATATGCTCTTGGGATATTCTCCCAGCTACACAGTAGGAGCATCCAGGACCCTTTGCTGACTCCTTTTCTAGGTTGCTTTAAAGAGGAGTGAAAAGTATACAAATCACTGGGTGTATATTGCTGGCTGTTAATGAATTAAAACGTCTGAGGATACAGAATTTTTTCTGCCTAAGAAATTAAGGGCAGATCAGAGTAAATGAATAATAGCTAGTCCATATGGTGTTTATTACGTGCCAGGAATTTTTCTGAGCATTTAAAATGCTAACTCACTTAATCCACACTAAAACCATGTGAGGTAAAAGCCATTTGTCATCATCTCATTTTACAGATGTGGAAACAGAGAGATTAAGTTTGCACAGCCGCTTACTGGCGGTGCTGCAATTCGAATCCAGGCTGTCCTATGCGCCAGGCATTGTCCTGGGATTTGTTAGTGACAATATAGTTCCTGTCTTTGTGAAGCATTCATTCTGGTGAGGAGAGGCAGAAAATGAAGGTAAAAAGAATGTTCCAATAGAGATACGTGCTGCGAAGATAATAGAGCAGGGTCACGTGGTGGAGAGTTTCTAGTGGAAGGATGGTTGCATTAGATGGGGAACCATTTTTTTGAGGAAGTGATGTATGAGCTGAGCTCTACTAAGAAAAGGAAGCTAGCTACGCAAGGATCTGGAGGAAGAACACACCAGCCAAAGGGAATGATCTTGTGGCAAAGGTGTTTGAGAAACAGAAGTCATGCAATGCTGCTGAACTGGACCAGAAGCGGGAAGGAGGGACAGCTCACAGAGCGCTCTGTGGGTCATGGGGCAGGAGGATTGTGCTCTCGGCAGGATGGAAAGACATTGGAGAGTTTTAACCATGGGAGGGACATGATCTTCTTTTGAGTCTTAAGGTTCACTATGGATGCTCTGTGAGGAAGAGACCATGAGCCAGTGCAGGGTGGGTGTGATTGATAAAAATGAGAATAGGAGGTGTGCAGGAGGCAGCTGATGGATGTTTCTAACTCTCTATCCCTCTCCCTTCCTCTCTGCAAAAAATCCATAAAATATATTTAAAAAAAATAACATGAGAAAGGCTGGGGAAGAAGACTTGAGATACTCAAGAGTCACCCAAGAGGGGCTATCAGAGTGTCAACAACCATCATTGTCTGTCTCCATTGTCTGTATGTCCTCTTTCTCTTTTAAACCAAGAAAAAAAGCCCAGCACATTGCTTAGACCCTTAAGTAGAATGCACAGAAAAGCCTCGAGGAGCAATGTAAACTAAGATTTCCCTTGGGAGGTGGGGGAGGCATTTTATGTCATAAATCTCACAGCAAACAGCTTACACACTAATTAGACGCTGTTTCCTAAAGCCCTTTCCTGGTCCTTGGCTCCGCTTCCCGGATTTCTCTCTGATCTTTCTCCTGTGCAGCATGCCCAGTGTTTCTGGCTCTTCTCTTTCCAAATGTATCTCTGCTTTGTACTGACCTTTGGATCTCAAATTCCTCTTTCTACTATTGCGCAGAACTAATCAGCTCTGCCACGGAGCTTGTGCCAAATTTACATACCCAAACCCATCCAGTTGCTTAGCAGAAACTCGGGTACCAAAGTCAAACCCTCAAGTTAGAAGCTTTAAGGTTGTAAATAAAAGTACGTTTGCTGTTGTTGTTGTTTTTTTTGTGTGTGTATGTATGTCTATACACCAACATTATCATGGTCCTTCTTCAACATAAAAGATTGTTCTTCAAAGATTAATGGGTTCGTGAGCTATTTATCATTATAGTCTTTAGTGTGAAATGACCTTTTGCTAAAATCACAATCACTGTACTTTTGGTTTCTTTACCTCTGAAAAGAGATGTTTTTAAATATATATATATTTCTTTATTGATTTCAGAGAGGAAAGGAGAAGGAGAGAGAGATAGAGACATCAATGATGAGAGAGAATCATTGATTGGCTGCCTCCTGCACACCCCCCACTGGGGATCCAGCCTGCAACCCAGACATATGCCTTTGGCCGGAATCGAACCTGGGACCTTTCAGTCCACAGGCTAATGCTCCATCCACTGAGCCAAGCCAGCCAGGGCGAAAAGATGGTTTTCTTGATTGCAAATGATTAGAATTGTAGCATTTTTAATTCCTTTGTAAAAATTTGTTTCCTTAATCATGCTAGATAATGTAATGCATGATCCTTGTGGTCACCTGCTGTTTGCACTATTCTCAACAGGGACCAGCCAGGTGCCAGGCCCTGTGAGAAATAAGGTCCAAATACCTGCTCATGAGAAGTTGATATGCTAACCGGGAAGGCTGTGTTCTAGAAAATTTTGCATGATGAGATGCGGGAAAAGGACTGAGAATGTTATTGTGCCCTCTGCTTAAGGAGTAAGTTCTCTTTATTTCAGAAAGCCTGCTGTGCAAATAGCAGTCACCAATCTGAGCAAATAGAAATCCTATCTTCATGTAGCATTTACTGACATGCAATATTTACAAATTTGTGATAATTTTTGGGAACAGAATTCCCTGCCTTATCTCCTGTGGTAAGGTTCTAGAAACCGGAGGACACTGTCAGGTCTTCTGCCAGCAGCCCTGCATTAAGAAAGGAGTGTTTATTCGTTTGAAAGAGTTGCGTTCCTATGTGATGAGCAGGCGGGCCATCTGGAGGCAACCCACCAGGAAAGAGATATGAACTGTGGGTTCCCGAAACCTCTCAGCCTCTTTGTTAAGAAGCTGTCATTTCTGTGTGGCTGTTTGGATGTTAACTCAGAATATGCAACTCCAAAGATCAACAGTAGATCATCTGTTAAATGAGCAGTGATAACATTGTCCATTTGTTAGCCTTCAGAAAACACCAGCTGGTGTCAGGAAATAGCCTCAAAAGTACATGGACTGGAGATGATGTGTTTTTTCTTTCCTCCCCAAGTTGTACTTATAATAACAAAGGTAATTTAAAAAACTATGTTTGATCCAACTAATAACATCAATAAGCAAATAAATGAACCCAGGGTACCTATGAAAAATATTCAGTGAGCCAGGAATGGGTGATAGTTTTTGTTCAGGATTTATCATTTGGCCGCCCTCTGGAAGAGCAACAGGAAGTGCCTTTAGTCAGTTGCAGTACACATTGTCCTGGGCAGATGTACAAATCTCTGGGCACTGCACTGTCCAGGGATCTCTGACTAGGGAATGTCACCAAAGTCGTCATGAGGTCTCTCCTGAAACACAACTTAGCTGCTTCCATTGCATGAAACTTTCTCACCATAGCAAAATGTACACATTTATGTTGTCTTTACAGAGTTGCTTCTTATGTTATTTCTACACATTAATAGACTGTTGGTTATTCTGTTCTGAAAAATGTATTGGTTATGTTATTCTGAAAAATTTCAGACTCACGGGAAGCATGGAAGGTAATATAACAAAGACATGAGTACCCACTATTCAGAATTAACGTTAACAATGTTTTTTATTTGCTTCAGATTTTTTTTGAGACATAAAAATTAGAGATAATGTCCCCAAATTATACATAAAATTATTGTGTTGCATATGTCACTTACCATTGTTAACTCTCTTCAAATCCTTTTTAGGGGAAGCATGTAGGACACAAAAAAAAAAAAATAAAATTTATCTCCACAATTTTGATTTTCACAGGACTTTCCAAATAAAAGTCCACAGATGTCTCTTAATCAGCACGTGCAGTTCTGGAGAAGAATCCTCTCAGTGAACACTTCTATTTACTAATGTTCACAAACCAGACATACAATCATAATAATTTCTTCACAATAAAAGTACCAGTTCTCTTCTTATGTGTGTATTTGCTAATTTCTCTTCTATGTTTATTTTTCAGCTAAAACTAGATTCCCATGTTGGTCCTGATTTTTTGGGTAAGAATCCTTCACTCAAAATAAATAGTCTAAAATGCAAAACAAAACTTTTGGGAAAAGATGTAAAGTGGAAATCTACTCAAAAGTTTTTTAAATATGGCATCTGACATAGTTTATTATTCATGTCACTATTTTGAGATCATATCTTGATTTTTTTAAGAAACCCAAACTACAACTTTTAGCTTAACCTCTGGGGTATTATTCTTTGGCATAAGAAATGAAAATGTTTATCAGATGTCAGTTTTATTTTATGTTATATCTTGGAAAAATTTTATATAAAATAATGTATGTTAGTATAACACCATTATTTCTTAGATATAATTTATCCTTTGAAAAATTTCCTGAAGTATATAATTTTGAGACTTATAAAACTGGACTTTCTTATTTAAAGCTATGTCTAGTTAAAAGTTAAGTTCTCAGAGACACATCTGACCAAATAAGTGCTACTTGTTCTTTGTTTTTTTCTTAACAGTTGGGAGGGAACTGGACTGTCAAACCTCAGAGGGAAGGCAGGGGAGGGTAGAGGGAAGGGGAGAGATCAATCAAAGGACCTGTATGCATGCATATAAGCATAACCAATGGACACAGACACTAAGGGCGTGAGGGTATGAGTGGGGGTGGTGGTGGGGCAAAGTGGGGATAAGGACACATATGTCATACCTTAATCAATAAAGAAAAAAAAAGTTGGGAACTGTTTGTAAGATTATCTGCAGGGGGAAAGCAACTAGTCTGTAGTATATTTTTCTATCTATAATCTACCACAAGTATGTTTCTATTGTAGATTTGGATCATGGTACAATTCTATAGGTCTTAGTGAGATGAATATTATATTATCACTAAGGGCCCGGTGCACAAAAATTTGTGCACTCAGGAGGTCCATCAGCCCGACCTGTGCCCTCTCGCAGTCTGGGACCCCTCTGGGGATGTCCACTTGCTGGTGTGCCTGGTCAGCCTGGGTGAGGGGCTGATGGCTGTTTGCAGGCTGGCCAAGCCCTCCAGTAACGTCCCTCACCCCATTAGGTTGTGGCCAGCATGGGTGAGGGGCTGATGGCTGTTTTCAGAATTTCAGGCTGCCCACAGCTCCCATTGACCCAATGTCCCAGTAAGGCTGGCTGGAAGCAGGTTTCTGGGGTTTGTTTATCTTCTATAATTGATACACTGTTCCTTTAAGCCAGGGTCTAGGCAGTTAATGAAACCTCCTCTGCTTCAGCTCTGGCTTCTATAATGAAACAATGTTTAATTAGAAGTCAGGCCGGGCCTGCTGTTTGCTTCAGCTCCTAGGATTGAGATGTTTGTTGCAAATATGATGTTCCCTGGAGCAGAGAGATGCCCAGGCGGCTCACAAACAGTTTTACTCCTGCTGCAATGAACCCTGCCTGTTTACTCAGCTCCCTGAGTGCCTGCCTCCATGTTGGCTGGGTTAATTTGCATACAGTTGCTCTAATTGGCTGGTGGGCGTGGCTTAGGCATCCCAAAGAAATGGCTAATTTTAATATTACGCTTTTATTAGTTAGAATAATTAGAATCTCAGAAGATATAGTTGCTATGAACAGGGATGAATTTCTTTTTTTTTAATCTTTATTGTTCAGATTATTACAGTTGTTCTTCTTTTTCCTCTCCATAGCTCCCCTCCTCCCAGTTCCCACCCCACCCTCTGTCCTTACCGCCCCCCCCGCACTGTCCTCATCCATAGGTGTACGATTTTTGTCCAGTCTCTTCCCGCACCCCCAACACCCTTTTCGCCCCAAGAACTGTCACTCCACTCCCTTTCTATGCCCGATTCTATTCTATTCACCAATTTATTTTGTTCATCAGATTTTTTTATTCACTTGATTTTTAGGTTCACTTGTTGATAGATATGTATTTGTTGTTCATAATTTTTATCTTTACTTTTTCTTCTTCTTCCTCTTCTCAAAGCATTTCATATAATACTGATTGTGTGGTGATGAACTCTTAGCTTTTTCTTGTCTGACCTTCAATTCTGAATGATAGTTTTGCTGGGTAAAGTAATCTTGGTTGTAGGTTCTTGCTATTCATCACTTTGAATATTTCTTGCCACTCCCTTCTGGCCTGCAAAGTTTCTGTTGAGAAATCAGCTGACAGTCGTATGGGTGCCCCCTTGTAGGTAACTAACTGCTTTTCTCTTGCAGCTTTTAAGATTCTCTCTTTGTTTTTTGCTCTTGGCATTTTAATTATGATGTGTCTTGGTGTGGTCCTCTTTGGATTCCTTTTGTTTGGGATTCTCTGGGCTTCCTGGACTTGGAAATCTATTTCTTTCATCAGGTAGGGGAAGTTTTCTGTCATTATTTCTTCAAATAGGTTTTCAATATCTTGCTCTCTGTCTTCTTCTGGCACTCCTATAATTCTGATGTTGGTATGCTTAAAGTTGTCCCAGAGGCTCCTTACACTATCTTCATATTTTTGGATTCTTTTTTCTTTTTGCTTTTCCAATTGGGTGTTTTTTGCTTCTTCGTATTTCAAATCTTTGACTTGATTCTTGCAGTCCTCTAGTCTACTGTTGGATCTCTGTATATTATTCTTTATTTCAATCAGTATATGCTTAATTTTTAGCTGGTCCTTTTTTATATCCTCGGTCTCACTAAATTTATCGGCAGTCTCTAGAAAATTCTTGAAAAACCCTAATAACCGTGGCTTTTAACTCTATATCCAGTCATTTGCTTTCCTCCATTTCTGTCATTTGTGACCTGTTTCTTTGTCTCTGCATTTTGGCTGCTTCCCTGCATTGATAGAGTAGCTTTCTGTGCTAGGTGTCCTACAGGGCTGAGTGGCTCAGCCTCCCCAATTACCTGAGGTGGACACTCTTGGTGCACCCCTTTGTTGGCTTTGTGCACAGTCTTATTGTAGCTAAGCCTCGATTATTGGTATCACTGGGAGGAATTGACCTCCAAGCCACTTGGCTATGAGAATCAGCTGTGTCAATGGTGGGAGAGCTTCTGTGCTGGAGATACTCTTGTGGGGCAAGAGTTGCTTCAGTGGGGCTTTGGTGCTTACTGAGTCTGCCCCGTGAGTGTGTCCCTTGTGTATCTGAGGAGTTGTATTCTGGATGGTCCCACTCTGACCACTGGGCACACAGTCTCTTGGTACTCTAAGGAGGTGCTAATTTAGCCTTTGCCCAAGGCTACCCAGCCTTTTATATGCAAAAGCCTCTGTGTGCAGCTTGGGTGGGGTGGGGGTCTCAGGGAATCAACAGGGTGGAGCAAACAGCTATGGCTGATCCTCAGCCCAGTCCTAAGAGGCACCGGGTCTCATTGTCCCACGGTATTCGCTGCAAGCAATGCCGAGAGAAAGCCGCTCTGGAGTTCCTCCCGGTGCCAGACAGTCTAGCTTCTCCCTGTGTGAGTCTGGGTCCACCAGAAACTCACCCGGAACTGGAGTTCAGAGCCGCCGGGAGCTTGTGACTCCCTCCGGAATGAAAAAGAGAACCGCGTCCTCAGTCGCCAGCCCTCTCTACAAGCCCTTTCTGTGCACACCTCTATACCTTTGCACTTTACTTCCACACCTCCTCCAAATCTCAGTGTGTTTTTCTCTTTCTAGTTGTAGAATTTTCACTCAGCCAGCCTTCCTGTGGTTCTGGGTGGTGTCCATTTTTTCTTTTCATTGTGGTTTTGAACTGGTTGTGCAAGGCAGCAAATTCAGGTGTTTATCTATGCCACCATCTTGGTTTCTCTCTCTGGGATGAATTTCTTTTAGTAAATTTAAAAAAAACACATTTTGAAGATATGCCCTCAAAGGTACATATGATTCTGGAGAAAAAGTAAAGGTTAGGTTAGTTTTAGTTGCTCATATCAGTTTTAGCACAAGATTACAAACATATTATTGACTATATTGCTGAGTTAGTTTGATTTTCATTGATGTCAAGGTGGAAAGGGGTCAGAAATACCTCCCTCAGAGACTTAAAAGTGGATAGGTGTGCAGCAGAACAGGGAACCAGAGGCCCTGCAGACTGAGGGGTGGCATGAGCCAAGGCATGCAGCAGTGAACCAGAAGCATCTCAGTACCATGATGAGATGTAGGGATGCAGGAGATGAGAGGAGGGATGGAGTAGACCTAGTCCCCCCTTACTAGTCTGCTAAGGAGCCTGGCTCTTACCTGGAGATGGCAGGAAGCTGGTGATTTAGGGAAACTGATGATGTAGGAATGAATTGGTTCTGGACATTAGTCATGGGTTGGAGAGCAAGGTCCTATGGATGTAATGTTGTAGAGTGGGTTTTATTCCTGGAGATCTATTTCATAAGAAGAAAAACCTCAATCCTAAAAATAAACAGAAAAATATAAAATCTATGCTTTTACAAATGTGTATTCAGAGTTACGTAGTGAAGGCTACTTTGTTGGGTTTTTTTTGTTTGTTTTGTTTTTCTTGCATGAACTGTACTGCAATGGTCTTCTTTTCCTTATAAATCTCCTTGTAGTGAACATGGGAATACTTTATTTTTCCAAAGACCTTTGGCCTCGCTTAAAAATTAGGGTAATTTGCCTCTAAATTCTTAGCTGACAATTTGATTTAATCACTCACTTAATAACTATTGATTGAACACATACTGCATGAGATATTATTCTAACGATAAATAAACAACAGCAACAAAAAAGACAAAATATAAAAACCCTGCCATCATGGAGATATTTTTTTCTACTTGGAGAGAAAGGTCCTAAGTATGCACACACACACAGACAGACAGACACTTTAAGGTTAAGGTTTAGGGTTAAGCTAGGGGAAAGAGAAAAGAGAATGATGGGAATATTTATTGAGTTATCTTATTCTATCTAGGTCAAGGCAGATTTCTCTGAGGAGGAGATATCTAAGCAGAAATTCGAGAATGAGCAATGAGACTGTTTGAAGGAAAACATATGCATGAATGAGTCCCAATGTCTTCGGATGGTATGGAGATGGGTGGGGCAGTCGCTCAGGTAACTACTTCGTTGGTGATTTCTTGCTGTGAGCACAAAGTAGATTCAATCAGCTGTATCACCTCTGACTTTATTGGGCTCCTCAGCATACCCAGTCAATGCCGGGACTGACCAGCAGACCCTGAGTGACAGATGAATAGATTACTCTAACACACATTTCTGTGAAAGAGTGGCTAAGAGGCTGCTTGGCTATAGGGACCAAACAGCCCCATTCGGCTGCCTCCTTAGGCTTTTATTGTAACAACAGCTTGAACCAAAATTAACCTCTAGATATAATCAGCAGGTAAGTATCCTTGAGAAAGCACATGGTTCTACAAGATTGAGTCTAAAGACTAAACATAGAGATTCCAGTAAAACACCTGCGGGCTTGGACTTGTTTGGAGAAGTTAAGGCAGGAGCTGCTGCCTTCGGCAAGGTCCTCCTAGAGACCCCTGACCTTTTGGAGAATCCTCCTTCCAGACTTTCCAATCAAGTCCCATGTTTCTGGAGAAACAAGATGGCGGCATAGGGTAGACACCGCATATGCAGCTGTGAACAACTATTTCAGAAAAACCGCGAAAAGAACACACGGACACCACTCGCACCAGCAGGACGGCTGGCTGAGTGAAAATCCTACAACCAGAGAAGAGTCTGAGACTCAGAGCAGTAGCGGAAGCAAAGTACAGAGGTACGGAGGCGCGCGCACGGGCTC
>PVJC01017842.1:0-32010 GCA_004026665.1 Murina feae
CTTTTATAGAGTAGATAATCTCTAACATATACTAATTTACTTTTGGTTTTGTTCATTTTTGCATAGTTTATTCACTGATGTAATTCTAGCATGTAATACAGTGCCTAAAACATAGTAGATAGTAGGTATTCGATATTTATTGAATGAATGAATGAATGAAAGAAATATACTGAGTTATCTGAAAACCATTCTGCTCAGATTATATATAAAATATGACTTTTCACACATAAGTTTTTCTAAAGAAAAACACCAGTATCCTTGATAATGGTAGTAAATAACACAGTTTTTAGATCACCTCAGAAAAAATATGATTTATCGATATTAAAGTTCCAAATTGTCATAGGTAAACTTACGGCTTTTCCATCTTTTAATCAGATACTGCAGGGCATTGGGCTTCAAAAAATGCATAAAGAGCCCAGCCAGTGTTGCTCAGTGGTTGAACGTTGACCTATGAACCAGAAGGTCAGAACCCCAACAGGGCACATGCCCCACTTGCAGGCTCAGTCCCAGTAGGTGACCTGCATTGATGTTTCTATCTTTCTCCCTTCCTCTCTCTCTAAAAATGTTTTTAAAACATTTAGAAAATGCATAAAGATCTTACCCATCCTTGGTTTGATCAGCTACTCCTGCCAAGAGCTGAACAATCTTCGGATTGCTATCTGGATCATTATACAGTCCAAGATAGCGCTGGACAAAGTCTTCCGGGGTCATGTAATGCTCTCCATCGACTTCAGTACTGGCATACTATAAAATAGATAATGTATACTTAAATATTAAAGTTATTTAATATCATTTTGTAACCAAAAAATGTCTTAGGAAAATGTCAATTAAAGGCAAGTATCAAAATCAAAATATGGATAATGCAGACTTTTCCTCTGGATAGTGAAAAAACAAATACCAAGAGCATGACTTAAGAACATTGGTAAAGTACTGATATATACTATGTCAGTAATTTTCAAAGTAATGACTAAAATTCTGCTGCACACCAAAAATATATACTTTTTGCCAATCTGACAAAATAAAATAGGTATAATTTTGATTCACTCACACTGGTCGGCTATTGTGTGGGCTATTTTAATTTTTTTTATTTGACAATCTAAAGGGAAAGAGGTCAGCGCCTTTGCGTAAACAGTCAGGTATTGCATGGTTCTGTTTTTTTATTTTCTGTTAATCCTCATCTGAGGATATTTTTTCCCTACTGATTTTTAGAGAAAGTAGAAGGGGAGAAGGAGAAACAGAGAGAGAGAAATATTGATGCAAGAGAGACACAACTGATTGCTTCTCGCATGCGCCCCGATCAGGGGTGGGGATCAAGCCTGTGATCCAGGTACGTGACCTTGACTGGAATCAACCCAAGATCTTTCAGTCTGTGGGCCAATGCTCCAACCACTGAGCCAAACTGGCTAGGGCAGGTATTGCATGTTTTGGAAATTCATGTGGCACATCAATTGAAAATCACTGATCTAGAAAAATGAAGTTGCTTTAGCTACTTCACTCAACTATCAAAATAGTAACATCAGAAAATTTCCAAAAATTGAAGAAACACATAATAAATTTTAAAAAACAAACAAAACACTAGGACTTGGCCCACCATCATAAAATTGCAGAATATCAGAATAAAGAGAAAATCCTAAAAGTTTTCAGAGGGGAAAAAAAAAGCAGGTCACATAAGATTATGAACTATGGACATCATGTTCCTCTTAACAGAAACACTGGAAGCTTGAAGACAATGCAGTAAGGCCTTAAAAATTCTAAGAGAAATAATTTCCAACCTAGAATTCTAAATTGAGCCAAACTTTCAATCAATTGTAAAGGTAGGTTAACAGCACTTTGAGATAGCCACGTTCTCAACATTTTTTTTCTCCCTTCATGTGTCCTTTCTCAGGAAGCTATAGGATAATTTGCTCCATCAAAAAGAGAACATGAACCAAATAAGAGGGAGATGTGGGAATTAGGAAACAGATAATCCAACTCAGGAAGATGGCCAAGAGAAATCCCAGAACTGCGCTGCAGGCCTCAAGAGTACCTAATCCTGGCTGGGGCAGACAGAGGGTTCCAAGAAGGAAGCCACTAGGGAAAATGAAAGGTCAGCTTATCCAGGGCATTTATTTGGCTATGTCAAAAATAACACTGGAAGAAATTTAAATCTTGGCTCAAATGTCACCTTCTCAATGACACCTACACTTATCACCCTATTTAGTCTTACAACCCATGCCTGTATCTGTGTTTCCAATTCCCCATATGTTGCTCCGTTTTCCACTTGGTACCTATCACCTTCTAACATATTATATATTTTACTTTTTATTATGTTTACTAGAGGGCCAGTGCACAAAAATTTGTGCACTCAGGGGGGTCCCTCAGCCGGGCCTGTGCCCTCTCGCAGTCTGGGACCCCTCGGGGGATGTCCACCTGCTGGCTTATGCCTGCTCCCTGGAGGATCGGGCCTAAGCTGGCAGTCAGACATCCCTCTGGCAGCCTGGGAGCCCTAGAGGGATGTCCACTTGCCAGCAGGAAGCAAGCTTAAGCTGCAGTCAGACATCCTTAGCGCTGCTGAGGAGGCAGGATAGGCTCCCACCACCACCTCTGAACTGGCAGCCTTCAGCCTGGCTTGTGGCTGAGCAGAGCTCCCCCTGTGGGAGTGCCCTGACCACCAGGGGCAGCTCCTGCACTGAGCGTCTGCCCTCTGGTGGTCAGTGTGTGTCATAGTGAACAGTCATTTCCAGTCATGCTGCTGTTAAGGTCAATTTGCATACTACCCTTTTATTATATAGGATAGAGGTCTGGTGCATGGGTGGGGGCTGGTTGGTTTGCCCTGAAGGATGTCCTGGATCAGGGTAGGGGTCCCGTTGGGGTTCCTGGTCAGCCTGGGTGAGGGGCTGAGGGCCGTTTTCAGACTGGTCACACCTCCTTCAGGGTAGGGGTCCCTGCTGGGGTGCCTGGCCAGACTGGGTAAGAGGCTAAGGGCCGTTTTCAGGCTGGCCACATCCCCTTCAGGGAGAGGGGTCCTGCTCGGGTGCCTGTCCAGCCAGGGTGAGTGGCTGATGGCTGTTTGCAGGCTGGCCACAGCCCCTTCATGGTGGGGGGTCCTTGCTGGGGTGTTTTGCCAGCCTGGGTGAGTGGCTGATGGCTGTTTGCAGGCTGGCCAAGCCCCCCGGCAGAAACCCTCACCCCATGAGGGTGGGGCCATCCTGGGTGAGGGGCTAATGGCTGTTTGCAGGCTAGCCACAGCCTCCAGCGACCCAATCTCCCAGCAAGGCTGGCTGGAAGCAGGTATCTGGGGTTTATTTATCTTCTATAATTGAAACTTTGTTGCCTTGAGCGGAGGCCACAGCCGGCCTAGGCAGGCAGCTTCCTCCATCGCTGGGGCAATGAAGCCTCCTATTTCCTCTAGCTCTGTGGCTGCCGGCTGCCATCTTGGTTTGGTTAATTTGCATATAGTCACTCTGATTGGCTGGTGGGTGTGGCTTGGCTGGTGGGCATGGTTTAGGTGTAATAGAGTGAGGGTCAATTTGCATATTGCTATTTTATTAGATTAGATAATGATTACAGCCCTAGCCGGTTGGTTCAGTGGACAGAGCATTCAGCCTGTAGACTGAAGGTTCTTGGGTTCAATTCCAGTCAAGGGCACGTACTTCAGTTGCAGGCCCAATCCCTAACTCCAATCAGGGTGCACATGGGGAAGGCAACCAACCAATCAATGTGTCACTCTCTCTGTCTCTCTTTCTCCTTTCCACTCTAAGACTCAATGTAAAATTACTCTAGGGTGAGGATTAATAAAAATAAAATTATGATTACAAATATACAGTGAGGAATGGAGGAAAAAGAATGGGGGAAAATGTAGTATAAGGAATTCCTCAACTACTGTAATGAAATAGTTACTAATGACTAGAAATAGAATATCCTATATAATAAAAGTCTAATATGCAAATCGACCCAAAGGCAGAATGACCGGTAAAACAACCGGTCACTATGATGTGCACTAACCACCAGGAAGCAGATGCTCAATGCAGGAGCTGTCCCCAGCCCACAGGCCCCAGCCAACCAAATCGGGTGCCAGTGGGGGGCCCCCCAATTGCCTCGCTTGTCATCCCACAGATCGGTCCTGATCACCGGCCAGGCCTAGGGACCCTACCTGTGCATGCATTTCATACACCGGGCCTCTAGTAGAAATATAAAGGAAAATACCAAAATAAATAGCTAAAAGAATTACAAGTGGTTGCTTCTGACAAAAAAAGACAGGGATAAAAAGGACCAGAGCAAAGAACTTTTGATTAAGCATTTCAAATATCCTTATTTGTGATCTAACTTTTAACAAGGACAGCATTAAATAAAAAATGTTTCTTTTGTTGTATTCTGAAACACATCACAGAGGCTATCATAGCAAATTCTGTATCAACCTACATAAGAAGTAGCCCAAAGTGGACATATTTTTACTAGCTTAGTGCTAACAATAGTACCTAGCAAATATCACCCCAAAATAAAATCATGCTCTCTCCACATGCTATTAAAAGTCATTCCTAAAAAGGTCCTGGGTTTAAATCCTGGTCCTACCACTAACTCACTGTGAGTCTTCAACAACTCTATTCACCAGGCCCCCTAATATATCACACAACTATAAAATGAAGACTAAACAATTTTTGATGTTTTAAAACAATAGGTATGCAAGCATAGCATTAAAAAATAAACTACGTACATAATATTGCTACTAATAGTGAATGGATTCTACCAATTCCTATCAATTGCTTCCTTCTCTCATTCTTTAATGTATGACATAATCTGATACGTTTACCAAGCTCACAGAACTACAAGAATTTAGAACCAGAAGGAGTGGGGAAAAGCACAATGTCAGGGAGACTATTGCAAATGGAAAGAGGGAGCAACATAAGGGAAGTCTAAAAGTAGAATTTAGAGAGACTGACAAGTCAACCACTAAGAATATGAGAGCGAAACCATAATATGAAAAATGAACTATGTGAACCAAAAAGGAGTGGTTCATTCTAAGGACTGACAAAATAGGGTTGGGAGCAGGAAGGAGAAGGCCTGTTCGAAACAGGCCTTAAAAGTAAAATTCAATTTCGAGGTGCGCGCGCTGCCATGGCTGGGCGGGGGCCTCCAACTCTGGGGGGGGGGGGGGGGCGGCGAGTCACCCCCGGGAGAGGGGGTCCCGGGGCGGGAGCGGGTGGGAGATGGCCCCGTCTCTAAGTCACTTTTGCCCGCAGGGAGATGCTGAAGGACCCCTTCGTGCGCTCCAAGCTCATCTCACCGCCCACCAACTTCAACCACCTGGTACACGTGGGCTTTAGGACAGGAAGCCCAGCGCCAGGGACCCGCCCCCGGCTCCCGAGGGGAAGGGCCGAGGTGCCCGCAGCTCCGCCCCGCAGCTCCGCCCCGCAGCGGCCCCACAGCTTCTCCGAGGCCTCGCGGCGCCCCGCCTCCATGGGCAGCGATGGGAACGCGGACCCCATGAAGAAGCCTTGGACGTCCCTGTCCAGTGAGTCCGTGTCCTGCCCCCAGGGATCTCTGAGCCCCCAGCCTCCCAGGTACAGGTCTCAGAGCGGCCGCGGAGCCTCCCTCCGGCCCCTGAGTCAGAGAGCTCCCCTTGACACCCTCTGGCAGGGCCCACCCGAATCCCGGGGCTGAGATGTGAGGGAGCAAACAGCCTGAAGAGTGCCGCGCGCGGCTGGTCCGGGACGTGCAGATTCGGACTCAGGGAGAGCCTGGGCTGGGGAGCCACTGGGAGGCTGAGTCCCCGGGACCTGGGAACCCGACTCCCAGCCCTCATCCTGCCTTTCTCCTCACTCCCAGCCCATCCGGTGCGAGCCACTGGGAACAGAATGGTCCCCCGGTCTGCTGTGGGCCGGGGCCCTTCTGCTCTGGTGTCCAGGGATGATTGTGCCAAAGCCCTCGTTTCCAGTGCCAAGCCTCGGGGGGTTTGGAAGAGTCAGGAACAGAGAAGGGCCAGGTCCCTGGGAGCAGACTCAGGTCTGGGCTGCACACTGTCCAGCCCCCAGGGAGGCCAAGTTGGGGCATATCCCAGTCTCTGCTCAGGGACCGGGCGAGAAGGACAGGCTCTGAGCCAGAGGAAAGAATTGAGAGAAGCAAGGGGAAGGATGTAGGTGAAGGAAGTGAGGCAAGTAAGGAGAGGGGAGATGATCGTGATTAGAAGGAGGGAAAAGCCGTCCAGAGAAGGAGAGAAGGATAAAGGAAGATGGATGAACAAGAGAGATAAGGTGAGAGGTAATTGGGGGAACACACCCACGGGTCCTTTCTCTGGGGAGGAGCTGGGCGGTGTTGGGAACAGGGAGAGGCTCCGTAAACCAACTGACATTGTCATCTAATCCGTCCGGAGGAGAAGAGAATTCCTAAGCAGGGATGGGACGGGGAGGGTATTTATATGGGCTACCTGGTGGGAGATGGGCACCCGTCCGGTCCACTGGCGGGTCTCCAGGCACACTCGGGCCCTTCCCAAAAAAGGGGGGTCCTTTTTCTCAAAGCTTCGACCAACTGTGTATTAGGGGATCATAGGGGACATTTTATTATTGAGCACAGTCATTATTATTATTATTATATTGCTATTTTTATTAAACCTCCCCCTACTGATGAGTGAGGGGCAAAGTAAGTATTTATCTCCTCAAATGCCCTATCCCGGGAGGGGTCAGCCCTGATGCTCTGTGATGCAGGAAGGAAACAATAAAGAAACTTTGTAAGTTGCTGGCCAAAAAAAAAAAAAAAAAAAATCAATTTCAACCGCAAATGGAGAGAAAGGATATTTTGGACTAAAATATAAAATATAAAAGTCAATGTGAACAAATATAGAAATAATTTTTTTCTTCTTTGGGGAGGAGAGAAGTTAGCGGGAGAGAGAAATGGTAGCAAAGAGGAGGTATACATATAAAGATATATAGATGATGAAAATGAAAAGACAGTTTGAGACCAGATGGTGGAAGACTGAACACTAAACTGAATAACTCTGCGTTTGATTCTGTGGGCCATGGGATAGCACTAAAAATTTTAAGGGAGGAGGGGTCATATCTGATCTTTGCTCTCCCTCGTAGCAATGTGAAAGGTGGATTGGAGAATAAACTGATTGGGGGCAAGGAGACCAAGCAGTGACTATCACAAAGTTCCAAGTAAAGAAGCTGAAGCTTAACAAAGGCAGTGGGAAGTGCAAATTAAAAAACAATGGGGGGAGGGGAGAACCAATGGGTACATTCACCCATTGCTAATGAATATGATTTTAATAGTGTTACAGTCATACCATTTAAAATTAAAATGGTACAGCCCGAACCGGTTTGGCTTAGTGGATAGAGCCTCGGCCTGCGGACTCATGGGTCCCAGGTATGATTCTGGTCAAGGGCATGTACCTTGGTTGTGGGCACATCCCCAGTGGGGAGTGTGCGGGAGGCAGCTGATCGATGTTTCTCTCTCATCGATGTTTCTAACTCTCTATCCCTCTCTCTTCCTCTCTGTGAAAAATCAATAAAATGTATTTTTAAAAAAATTAAATTAAATTAAATTAAATTAAAATGATACAAAAGGATATTATACACTGAAAAGTCTTCTTCTCACCTCTGTCCCCAGTCACTCAATTCCCGATTCTAGAGGCAGTCAATTTCTTGTATATCCTCCCAGAACTCTTTTACACATGAACAAGTAAATTACATATCATGTTATACATGTATATGCATTATATATACACACGTTAGTATATATACACATGCAAGTATGTATGAATATTCTTATCTAGTTCTTTTTTACAAAAATAATAACTATTTCTACTGCTCTGTACATCTTACTTTTTTCAAATTCAGTCCTTTTAAAAAGTGATTTAGCAATATATGTACATACACACAAATATACCTATACATCATGTATAAAGAGCTATAAAAATGCTCACATCCTTTAACAAAGAATCCTGGGCATGACTCCTATGAAAAAATTTAAGAAAAGAACTAAACACAAAATAAGAAAATACAATAGATGGGTTATGGTGATCTTTGTTCTCTCTTTGTTCTCTCTCATAATTGTTTGAGTTTTGCTTTCTTTCTTTAATTAGCAGATATAAATTTTAAAAGAAAGGATATATGAAAATATTTGCATTAGTATTAACAAAATTTGCCATCCAACTGTCCTTTTAGGGAGCACAGAGATGCCTTATAGTAATACCTGAGTTTGATTGCCAGGATTATCACCACTACACACACAGAACACATACATATATACACACTTGCATACATTAAAAGTATACTGTACTTACCGAATCACCAGAATTCCACAATATTCTTGACTTTAAAACTACCAGGAAATAGAGCAGCCTTAGCACACACTATCAAGGACACAGCAGCCAACAAGGAAAACAAATGCTTTTGTTGACATGTACTGGAACAGGCTCAGCCAGTATCTGGGATTATAAATGATGCCAGAGAATCACTTACCCTGAGGTATTTTGCTAGTGTTTTCCCCAACTCTCCCAGTCTATTTTAACTTGATTTTGGCCAAAAGATAAAGTGTACAGCTCAGAGAAAAAAAAGTCTTCTCATCCACAAGGAGTCACTCACTACTTGACTTCTTCAGGAGATAGTTAATTAGCTCATTACATTAGAGACAATTACTTGGCAATGTCAGTGAGCCTGTTGCCTGAACAGACAGAAGAGGGAGTTTAGAACTGAAACTAGAATCTACACACAGTCAGTCAAGATGCTAAAATATTTCAGGTATTATGTTAAAAAAAAAAAAGCAGATACTACAAAATGGGTAATACATTAAACCAAAAGTATTTTTAATGCTTTTGAAATAAAAATGACCCATTTACTTTAAACAACTTCATTAGTTTTAATGCTTCTTATTTTAACTGACTTGGGTAATAATGTTTTAAACAGATTTTTAAAAAGTAAACATGGCCGTCCAACTGGTGTTGCTTAGTGGCTGAGCATCGACCCACGCACCAAGAGGTCACCAGTTCCATTCTAATTTGACTGGAATACAGCCTTGTGCCTGGATTGCAGGCTTGATTCCCAGTGAGGGGTGTGCAGGAGCTGCTGATGATGTTTTTTTCCTTTTCATAGATGTTTCTCTCTCTCTCTCCCTCTCGCTCTAAAAATCAATAAAAACTTTTTAAAGTAGTATGTATGTGTGTGTGTGTGTGTGTGTGTGTATATATATATGAGTAAACATGGCCTAGAGGAACACACAAGGCTAGAAATAAGAAAACGTTAAGTGGCCTTATCGAGATCTCTTTCTGCTACTCAAAATGACTTGAGTTTATACTAAAAACAATAAAAAGCAACTTAAAACAAAATTTGAGACTCCCAATGCTAAAAATTTAATATATTAAACAACTTACTAGTTTCATAATATCATTTCCATTTTGTTCCTATTATTTCAAAGTATGAACTAAAATGACTTTAAGTTAACCAAAAATTATATCTGTACTCCAAATAACTTTAGGGTTAATCATCTGCCATTTCAAAGATGTCTCTTAAGCACTAGTAAATCCCTCCTGGGCAAGAAGTCAAGGGCACATGAAAGATGTAGACAAGGAGTGGCTGAGAGGATCTAAAAAACAACAAAACAAAAACCTAAACCACCACAGGTGGCCTATTTTCTTAAACTTCATCCAAACCCAACTCAAGGATTTGAATGTAAAAGTGCATATAGCTTTGACATTTTCAGAAATATTTGAATTTACATTGAGTATAGTTCACATGTGCTTGAAAAAGCCTAGACATTCTGAAGCTTGAGAAATAAGATGGATCTTGTAGATTAGAATCTTTACCCATTTAATCCAAATTATTGCCTATAAGAGATGGCAAGGTTTCATACTCACATTGAACTACCTCTAGCTGCAAATGAAAAGATAATGTTATCTAGAAATGTTCTGCCTATCAAGCCAGCAGATCATCATGTCAAGACCTCACTTGCCTGGAGTAAACTAAACAGTAGTAACCCATTTGCCATTTATCAAACTTAACCTTAAGTGACTTTTAGAGTGTGCTACCTACATCACAGGTCAACTATAAAACAAACTTTACAAAGAATTTACACATTATCCTAAATTTTCATTGAGTAAGGAGGGAAAAGGTTAACTTAAAATTCAATGACATGAATGAGAAAAAAAAAAATAGTCTAAATGATGCAAATTACCTGCTTAAATGGTTTAAATTTTTTCTAAAAGATCCTTTGATATTTTCTATGTCTAAAAGATTTTTTCAGAGATTATAAAGGAAAATTCTGATCTGCTGTGACTATAAAGCTGGTTACTTTTTAAAAATTTTGCAGTGTATCAAGAATAAGGATTTCCTTTTTATGTATACCAAAATCAAGGTAGTGTATATAGAAGCACTACTTTTTAAACTAAAAATTTGCTAAGATCAAGTCTTTCAGATTATTGTGCATCCAATTAAAGGCATTTCTGAAGGACTATGCCTGATACTAGATGCAGAGATCAATAAAACATTGTTCCTGTCCTCAAATAGCTCAGAGACAATGGCATGATAGATACCTAAACCAGGGTCAGAAAACAGGTCCTAATCCCATATACCAGCGGTTCTCAACCTATGGATTGAGACCCCCTTGGGGTCAAACGACCATTTCACAGGGGTCGCCTAAATACATTCTGCATATCATATATTTACATTACAATTCATAACAGTAGCAAAATTACAGTTATGAAGTAGCAATGAAAAAATTTTATGGTTGGGGTCACCACAACATGAGGAACTGTATTAAAGGGTCGTGGCATTAGGAAGGTTGAGAACCACTGCCATATACTACTGTTCACTAGTTGAGATTTCTTGAGCAAAACACTCTGAGCCTCTTTAATAGAAACAGCTGTGTTGTTGTGAGGGGGAAAAATGAAATCTTGAACACCAAAATTCTTGTTATTATAAAGCATGTATGCCTATTGAAATTATTCTAAAATGCTTAGAAACACAAAAAAGTTTCCCTCCTTGCTTTACTGAATTTTTCTGCTTTTGCTCAAACCTGAAGGAGTTATTGTTCTAATTCTTAATTTTTCTCCAAACCAGGTTTCTTCCCACAATTCTTGGGTTTATCAGGAGATCAGTCCTGACCAGTCTAGGCAGCTTCATCTCTGCTTATCCATCATGTGGCTGTAATATGAGTCAAAACAAACTGTTCCTCTATGACTTTGTTCCAACAGAGATGAAATGACATTTTCAGATCTTAATATACTTTCAATTTCAGTAAATCAAATGACAATGTCACAAAGCTCAGTAATTTCAAATATTAAATAGAGCACTTCCCATATAGAAAAATGAATTACATGAACAGTGGGAGAAAAAGACATGCACTAAGGTAAGAGCTGAGCATATGAAGCTAACCCTTTTGCTGTTCTTCCCTATTACTGCTCCTACTCCTAACAGGAGCCCAATTTAGTAAGGAATGCATGCCCTTTCACTACAAAGCACTCTGTATAATGAGCAGAGAACACAACTGATGTGACACACAAACCCTGTTACAACCATATAATGTGGAATTCACCTTCTATCATAAACTATTTTAATGAATAAAAATAAGTTTAACACATTTGGCCACATTAATTTTAACAACTTTATTGAGCCACATTAATTTTTTTAAAACAGATTTTAGTGATGCTAAGTTTTTCTGATATTTATCAAAATCAAGTGCACATGCTTTGGGAAAAGGTAGTTTTAGTCATCTAAATTTAATTAGCATTTTCAGTTGCATATTTCACAAACAAAATTTTTTATATGATTTTGCAAAAAAAATTCCTCAAATGTCTGCCTTTCTAACTCAGATTTCTTTCATGAAATACTAGGGGCTTATTTTTCTTTTTGCTTTAATATATGTATTTTTACTGTCCATTACAGCAAGTCCTACTGTTAACTACTATACAATGCAATTCCTAACACAGTAGGGAGGTACAAGATCCTTGTTAATCACTGAAATCAACTGAAGTTACTGTAATAAACTAGATGGACCAAAACAATTTTCTCCTTAAAATAGCCAAAAGCCTTGGAAATAAAATAACAACCCCAGAGAACTCAGTAACTGGAATTAGGTTTCTCGGGGCAGATTATTAAGTTGAGTAATTAATTTGCATTGTTCTTAAAATAAATATTTCAATATCTTGGTGGAAGTAACCATGGGAACATATAAGGAACATATATTTATAAGCCTGGGCAAATCATGCCTTTGACAATCAAGGTACAACTCCTAGAGAGACGGAATGTTTAATGTTGGTGAGTCTTGATTAAATATCAAGATTTTTTACCATTGAGAAAGAAGGACCTTTATCCTTGTAGGAAGCAGAAAATATTAAGAGATTTAAGAGACAAATTAACTAAATACAATGTATGAACCTGACTTAGACCCTAATTTTTTTGGTTTGCTTGATAGAGGGAATTTAATATAAGAACTGGTCATAAAAATAAGAAGGGATACTGAAGCAACTCAGAGATAAGTAACAAGAATCTCTTCTGCCTCAGGGCCGGAGGGATAGAGGGAGAAGACTCAGCTACTAACCGAATCTCTCTGAAGTGGGGAGGGAGAGCATACCTCGGCTTCTCCTTCTTCCTTCTCTTCAGTGTCCCATTAAGTCCTTCCATTTTCTCAACCTTACCCAGAAAGCAGGTGGC
Organism: Murina feae; assembly: GCA_004026665.1. Lineage (NCBI taxonomy): Eukaryota > Metazoa > Chordata > Mammalia > Chiroptera > Vespertilionidae > Murina > Murina feae. Next base: position 12,621 of record PVJC01017842.1, read on the forward strand.
TAGAGAGCCTGGCCAATGTAGTTGACAGATACTTAGGTCAGGTTCCCTTGAACACTTACAGTTAAGCAAGGCTTATGGGCTAATGTATTATTGGGAGATAGAATCCCAGAGAAGCAAGAGTGAGAGGAAAAGGGAAGTGAGATGTGGAATAAAACAACTTAAAAAAAAAGAAAAAAATCAGAAAAATTTCAACACTAAATGCAAATCCATGTTATTAAGGAATATTTTTAGGTGTGATCATCATATTGTGGTTTATCTGGCTAGTTTTGCAGTCATCACCTTTTAGAGATACATTCTGAAGTACTTATGGGTACAGTAATATGCTGTCTGGGAATTGCTTCAAAATAATCCAATGCAGCTGCAATATATGTAGATAAGCAAGATTAGCCATGATAGATGGTGAAGGTGAGTAATGGGTATATGGCAATTCATTATGCTATTTTTCTCTAAATGTATATATGCTTAAAATTTCAATAATAATGTTTTAAAAGGCTATATAACGAGATGATTGTATATGTACTAACATTATGTAAAAAATTGCATTAAAATACATAAACCATTTACTGTAGAACCTTGAGCAAGTTACTGAACCTTTCTGGGTCTCAGTTTCCTCATCTATTAAATAAGAATACTAATGATACATACGTTATAGATTTGTTCTGAGGATTAAATAGGATTTGTATAAAATACTTAGACTAGTAGTACCTGAGACAAAACAGTGACTCAGTAAATAACCAATTACAGTTTTAGAAATCCAAAAATGGCCATGGCACTGGCTTCAGTGAACGATGCTTCAGAAATTTCAGCAGTACAGTAAGTCCTTACTTAGCATCAATAGGTTCTTGAAACTGCAGCAAAATGATGTGTAAGGAAATCACAGCCTAACTGATATACAAAGTCTTAAGGTCTTATAGCAGCTCATCAACATTATAATGAAACAGTTGAGCACAATGAGGACCTGATGCACAAAGTAAAAAAGAGCTTGACAGAACTGGGACTTGCTGATTTATTTTTTTAAGTTGCTGATTTTTTTTTTAATTCACTAAAAAGTGAATTAAAAAAAAAAAGTTGCTCGTTCAGATTTGTTTTGATATTTCAGAGTCTATGATTAGACTATTATTCCTCCTCTGACCCAGACCAGGCAACTGAAAGCTCAAGAAAAAACTGCGTATCTTCCACAGCCTCACAGGTCTCTCAGTCTTAGACCATACTATACCCCATCTCAGAGCCTATAGACTTGAGAGAAGCCATTACCTCTTACAATTGTATTTCAGAATGTGGGGATTTGTAAACATCTTCGTATGTAGGTCTCAAGAATCTAAGTAATTAACTGATTACATGTACACAGTCAAAATACATATTAATATCTTAAGTCACTTTACAGGCCCAGCAGTTACCTGGGGAAAATAAGGGACTCAAATCCCATTCAGGAAAGAAAAGTCCTCATCTCATCTTAGAAGAAAAGGAAGAGAACAAAGAACCAAACTTTATTCAGTTCTCCATGTGTCAGGCACCATTTACACATGATTACCTTAATACCTCACATTGGGATGCTAGATGTAATTATCCTTCTGAGAGACAGATGAAACAGGCTCCAAAAGTAATGTGAACACCTAAGGTCACATAACAAAAGGGATCAAATAAGGATTCAAATCCAAGTTAAACTACAAAGCCCATGTAGACTCTAGCTACACTCTGTTGCCTCCTGGAAGATAAGTTACCTGAGGCACAACTCAAGATATTCTAAGAATCCTATGGACAAGAGGTAATCAAATTGGAAAAATCAGTCTACTCAAAGCAGTCATTCATGACAAAGCACAGAAATGTACAAGAGAATTTACATTTCAACTTTACCTTTTAAACATGATCTATTTAGATACAAATTGAATCATTCTATAGTACTTTCAAAGTGCTAGACCTTCAGTGGTTTCCAAGCTCTTCTCCGTGGCCTATGACTCCTTCAGCCTGATCTCTTACTAGTCATTCACCCCCTCACTCACTGATGCTTCAGGCACACTGGCCTCCTTTCTGTTTTTTGAATATACCAAACCCTTATCTATATCTAGGCCTTTGTACATGTGAGTCCTCTTTCTGGAATTCTCTCCACCCACCTTTCAGTTCTTAGCTCTAGTATCACCTCCTCAGGGACTTTCACTGACCACTCTCTTGAAAAATGATAGCCTTTTTCACCATTCTGTTTATTTCCTTATTAGACTTGTCACAATCTGTAGTTCGTGTGTGTGTGTGTGTGTGTGTGTGTGTGTGTGTACTTGTTACTGTCTGTCTCACCCCTACCTAGACTCTGAGGTCCTACGTTTACTAAACTCCTTTATCTTAGCTCTGTAAGGTTATAATCTAGCACAATGCCTAGCCTGCCACGTAGTAGGCAATGAAAAATGTGTTGATTGATAGAACATAACATGGCACCTAATAACACTAATTTTCTCATCTTTTCAGTTATTTTTCAATTATTTTAGGTGATTCAAGGATAAAGTCTCAGTATGGTGCCCGTTTGTCCTTAATGCCTAACACTTTTTTAAAAAATGAGAACTCTATAGGGTTTATGGCAAATACTTTATAAACTGAAGCTAAGGGTTATCTATTATCTTCAATTCCTATACCCTAAAGAACTCAGAAACCGTCAGTGTGGCTAAGAAACTATAGAGCCTCTTCTGTGCGTCTCACACCGGGCTTATTCAATCCAGGTCATGTGGGCAAGTCCTCCTTTAACTTCAGGTTTGGAATTGCTAAATTCTTTTTAAATTATTCACTTGCCCAAAATTTGATACATACACATTGTAATCTTGTTTTATTTTCCCCTAATTCTTCCCCAACCAAGTTAACAACTTAGTTTCTGTCCTTCCATACTTTTCTCAATGCCCATTAAACCATACAAACGTGTAAATATGCATATTATGCGATATACACTTCTTTACATTTTTCTTTTCTCGCTTAATAGTACATTGGAAATCCCTCAGCTGCAATAGGTCTAATACATTCTTTTTAGTATCTGCATAGCTTAATTTTTCTACCATTGCCCTTTTGATAGCATTTCTTTTGTTCTCTCTCTCCCCTTTTTGAGGAAGAACTGAGTGCTGCAACTAACAATCCTGAACATATATATTCTTATGAGTATTTTTATTTCTCTGGGATAAATATCCCTAAAGTAGAACTGCTTGTCCAAATGGTATCTTCTTTCTATTGGAAACCACTGCCATATTGCTCTTTGTTTCCACAAATACTGTATGACAGCAATTTTTCCCCTCCACATTTGGCCTGAGTTGATGCTAACATTTTTTACTACTACTTGTATTATAACTATAATATTATGGTAAGTATCCCACACTTTTGAAAACATAGCCCTAATGCATATTCCAACAAAGTGAAAGAGTCTCTTAATAAAAGCTCTGCTTAATTTCATTCTCAGCCCCAGGTTACTGTCAAAAGTAAGTCAGTATAAAATATGTAAACAAATTTTATTAAATAAAAGGACATTTCTTTCAAATAAAAATATGTTACCATAAAACTAAGAAAGAATCACTCTTTGCTTTACATTAGCAGCATCTTTGTCCACTTATTCTTTAATCCTAAATAAACAAGATAGAAAAAGAAAACATTTTCATAATTTTATGTGGGATATGATCTTCATTGTTACATTGGTGATAATGAGAAAAAGAATAGACTCAAAATAATTTTTGGTCTTACATGTGTAATGAAAGAAGCAGTCTCAACAAGTGTTGCTTTTATCATACAATACTTTGATAAATGAACAGAAGGTCTACCAACTAAAAAAAAGAGTTCTTGAAAATCATACACTTAAAAGTTTTTTAAATCTACTTTGTCACAAAGCACAGACCAGATAAAGTTTTTATTTTGAAAGCTGTCAGCCTTATAACAAACAGCCTGTGGCATGCTTGTCTTCACCTCAACTCCTTCATTGCTTCTATTTTCTCCTTTTTTGTACTGTATACTTCTGATATAACAAAATTGGTTTGATGATAGTGAGTGGGTGAGAGAGATAAAGAAGATAAATCAAGAAATGATAGTTGAAAAGGTAATAATAGTAAAACCTTAGCTTGGCAACTGGTTGTAAAATTATAGCACAGACTAACATATAGAATTCATTTGTTGTGCTCCAATTTTATAAACTCGAGGAGCAGGAAAAAAACCAGATTCCTACTGAATATTATCTGTTCTTTTTTAATTAATAGGAAATACAGCTCATCAAAATTTTAGAAGCAATGAATACTGAAAAAAGCACCTATTTCCCTACACTCAAAACAATAATTCTTTATCCTTATAAAGCCCTCTCATGAACTCGCACACATAATTTCACTAAACATAAATATAACAGCACTTTCAAATAGGAATATTTTGCTGTTTACAAAACAGACTTTTGAGCCATACTGGTTATTTGTGAATTTAGACAGTTAATGACACAATTCTAAATTTTATTTTTTGAAAAAAAGAGCTTTCAACTGTGTTCTAAAATTCAAAATTAAATAATCTCTTTAAAAGCTCAAATGATCCTGAACTCAAGGGACCCTTGAACCCTACCAAAACCAAATTCAACTAATAACAATGTAATCTATAAACATGTATTTTTATTGATTTCAGAGAGGGATAGGGAGAGATAGAAACATCATGAGACCATTAATCAGGCTGCCTCCTGCACACCCCCTACTGGTGATTGAGCCTGCAACCCTGACATGTGCCCTGACCGGCAATCAAACTGTGACCTCCTGGTTCATAGGTCCATGCTCAACCACTGAGACACACGGGCCAGGCTATATTTTGGTTTTTTACTGTATCCTTTTTGAAAAACTCTACTTTAAACTCCCATGGGACAATTTTCCCTAGTTCTCTTCTTCCTCCTCATTTCAATTGTGGATATCACTTATAAATCAGCCCCTTATTCCTTATCTTATTTGATATTTAATTCCCATAATCACAAGGATTCATGCACCACCTATATGAATCTTTATCTGTCCAAATCTGACTTTGACTTATTGAGGCACATTTATTTATCTATCATACTTAAACTCCCCTCCCCCAAAATTCCCCAAGTAGATGTTTCATCAATTAGCATTCATTCTAAAAATGCCAGGTTCACTACTCCTTCCTTTACAAAGTCCCTGGTATTGTCCTTTCCATTTCCCAGCCTCTCCAGGTCATTATCATTCACATATATTATTTCAATAGCCTCTTAGCTGATCATCCTACCTACTTCCAACCTCTCCACACTTTGTCTAACAAACACAAAGAGCTGCCAGAATTCACCACTTCAATTTGCCCACTCAGAAACCCACAGTGCTTCCCCACTGTTTCAATTCCAAACTCTTTGACCAAATGTTCTAGGTAGTTAGTGTAGAGGCCCTTTTTAAAAATCACCTAAGTAAAGAGATTTTTTATTCTTTAACTCAACAAAAATAGCTGCCATTAGCCCCTCACATACTTCTAGATTTCAAAAATCATCCTGTTTTAAGATCCCACAAATGGTATAATGTAAGGGTTAAGAGTATGGGTTCTGTAGTTTCATTTGAATCCAGCCTCAACCACTTATGAACTAAGTCACATAAATCAAGTCCTTCAACGTAATCTATTTCACAGGGACACTAATCCTACCTCCTAAGGGGTTATGAAAATTTAAAAATACTCTTAAAGCACCAGGCCAATGCACAGTACTCCGGAGAATTGTAGAATGATCAATAAATGTTAGCCATTGTCATTATTTTTACACTAGGGACCTGGTGCACAAAAATTTGTGCACTCGGAGGGTTCCTCAGCCCAGCCTGTGCCCTCTCGCAGTCTGGGACCCCTCGGGGGATGTCCACCTGCTAGCGTGCCTGGCCAGCCTGGGTGAGGGGCTAAGGGCTGTTTTCAGGCTGCCCACATTCCCCTTCAGGGTTTGGGTCCCTACTGGGGTGCTTAGCCAGCCTGGGTAAGGGGCTGAGGGCTGTTTGCAGGCTGCCCACAGCTCCCATTGACCCAAGGTCCTAGTGAAGCTGGCTGGAAGCAGCTTTCTGGAGTTTATTTATCTTCTATAATTGAAACTTTGTTACCTTGAGTGGAGGCCTAGGCAGGTAACGAAGCCTCCTGTTTGCTTCAGCTCTGTGGCTTCTATAATTAAAACATTGTTGCCATGAGCAGAGGCCCAGCCAGCCTAGGCAGGCAGTTGCAACGGAAGCCTCTGTTTGCTCTAGCTCTGTGGCTGCCGGCCTCCATCTTGGCTGGGTTAATTTGCATAGCCACTCTGATTGCTTGGGGCGTGGCTTGGCTGGTGGGTGTGGCTTAGGTGTCTCAGAGTGATGGTTAATTTGCATATTACTCTTTTATTACAGTAGATGGCCACTCTGATCTAGGCAAGCCAATTTGATTGCTCTACCAGAAGCTATACATTTGCTTTCACTACTCTTTTTTATTTTATTTTAAATATATTTTTATTGATTTCAGAGAGGAAGGAAGAAGGAGAGATAGAAATATCAATGATGAGAGGTATTACTTCCCACACACACCCCAAAGAGGATCGAGCTCACAACCCCCAGGCATGTGCCCTGACCAGGAATCGAACCATGACCTGGTTCATAGGTTGACGCTCAACTACTGAGCCACACCGGCCAGGCATGCTTTCACTATTCTTGACTCCTTCAACCACAAACCGTTAGAAATGGAATAGGTCTCAAAGAGGCTTCAAGCCTTGATGCAATCCTCCTCTTTGATTATTCAATTTGGTGTCTAGTACTAAATTAAAACAGGTGCACACATGGCACACAGAAAATAGTCCTTAGTAAATATTTGTTAGGTAAATGTGTTAAATGCTAAAGAAATGTGTAATATATGTACCATACTTTTGTCTCTTATTATCTCTAAAATATTAACAAATCATATGCATCTAAAATAAAACTGTTTTTCAACAAAGCCCTACAGCTTCAAGTAAGTACAGTTTGAAGTACTCAAGATAGGAATAAAAAAACCTACCACATTACTTGTTAGTTGTCCTCAAATTGATTTAACTAACTGTATTGTATCTGCCTAGGTACTTTAAGCCTTCCTGAAGGTATGTATCTATGTTCTCTCTCTTATCTATTAGTAATTCTTGGGTCAACGCTTAAAAGTTAGTGCTAAATGTGCAGTTATTAATTCCACAAATTCTCAAAATAAAATAATAAGAGCACCATCAAAAAAATGTGTAAAAAGATAACAAGATTTTAAAGTAGTCAAAAAACTATGCATAGTCCTAGCTCTTTCTCTGTACTTCCATCTCTTCTCCCCCCCCCTCCCCCCAATAAACAAATCCATACAGAACTATAGATTTTGCCCATGGGATTTTTAAAATTGGAAGGGCCTCAGTTCGGATGTGGTAGGTAGGTAGAGAGACATAAGCAGAGCAAGGACAATGGACCAATACAGGTCACCAGGGCACAAAGCCCTGGTGCCTAGCAAAAGAAAATTGTAGGGTGGGACCTTGTCCTCAGAGTGACCTTTCCTTCCCTAGCCTATCAGGGTTTGTAAGGTTTGGAGCCCTCGATCTTTTCTCCCTAGAGTAACACCTAGGCCGCAGTTGTATTTCAGCTCCATGCCTAGAAAAGCAGCAAAACCAAACGAGCAACAACATAGTTGACCTCAGAACCAATTGCATTGAATAATGACCCCCTGCCCAGACACCAATCAACCAATCAGTGAAAACCCTGACTCTGAAGGACATACCTGGAAAGTTACTGAATATTCTATTGAGAGATTCCCTTGAAACCTCCCCTAAAATCTCCACCCTTAAACCCTTAAGAGAGAGGACCCACCTCTATCTGCCTCCCACACACACCCAGGCTCCTCCTCTTCCTTCCCCTTCCCCTTCCCCCAGGAACGTTACCATTACCTTTCTCACTCCCAGGGCCTCCTTAACTCTATACCTTGTTTCCTAAGCCCATTTCCTCTACGAATTACTCCCTCTACCTCTGTGATTTTCCAAATAAATGTTCTCTTACAGTTTGAATTTTGGCTCTGAATTCTTTCCTAGCCAGAACTCAAGTACCAAGGTTGCTGAACCCAGACCCAGTCTAACCCTGCCACTCTAACACTGATGCCTTCCCACCGTCTGCGGCACCCATTCCCTGAAGTCCTACTGAGTTCCCCATAAGAAGATGAAACCCAGAAAGGCCAGATAAATTAGCCCACCGATACAATCAGATAGTGTCAGAACTGGGAATTGAACCCAGTGCTCTTGACACTCATGTCAATGCTCCTTTCTCTATATCATGCATCGTTTCAACTGACTTATTCCATGCCTACTTAATCTAGAAAACAAAATTAACTACATCACATGAACTCACAAGACAATTGGATATAATCATATGGTTTGAATACTAACATATTTTTGGCTATTTTCAAGAACTTGTGTAAGGAATAAGGATTTCAAGCCATAAACAGAGCATTTCTATTACAATTACATTTATTCTTGAAATTATGCTTCCCCTAAAATCATCCAAGCAGCCTCATCCCCAAAAATAGGTTAAGCAATCCATGTCTCAGATAAAAATGTCATCTATTCCAGGCTCATCCGCATTTGTTAGAATCTGTTCCTAATATAGAATCATAAACTTTTGGAGTTGGAAGGAACCTTGAAGATCACCTCTCATTTTACAGAGAAAACTAATACCCAACAGGGACCTGCCTAAGGTCAACATTTCTGTACAAGAACCCGGGTCCTGAATAGAGAGTTCTCAAAAGAAGGTTTCAGAGAAAAAGCACAATATTCAGTGGAACACTTTAGTTTATCCCTCTTTACATCTCCTGAAGTAACTTCCTACATGATGAACTTTTGGAATTTAAGAAAAGAAAGCAAAACAAAAAACTAAGCTTTTTTTTTTTAAGTTTATAGCCAAGTCACTAATCCTAAAACTTATCACAAGTTAAGGTAGATCCTGGCAAAATCTCAGACAGTAATATTTTGTAATAAAACCCCAAAAGTGTACAGATATAATAGTTTAAAAGTAAAGGAAAAAAAGACACATAAATTGACTAACTATAATTGTTTATCTCTGCAAAAAATTACATAGAGAATTACTTGTAAGTATGACAACTTTAAAAACATGCAACTTTCAAGAAAGAATTTTAATGTCAATACATTCATAAATTTTATTTTGGTCAGTGCTTAAGGCAGTTGTTCTCAACCTGTGGGTCAAAACCCCTTTAGCTGTCGAACGACCCTTTCACAGGGGTTGCCTAAGACCATCCTGCATATCAGATATTTACATTACGATTCATAACAGTAGCCACATTACAGTTATGAAGTAGCAACAAAAATAATTTTAGGGTTGGGTGACAACATGAGGAACTGTATTTAAAGGGCCAGAAAGTTGAGAACCACGGGCTTAAGGGAAACTGGAAATTCTTCTTTTAGCGTTCTTTTCCATATCTTGAGTCATGTTACAAAAACAATAATTGAGGAAAATCTTTTATCAAACTTTAAAAGAAAACCTTTGTCTAAACCGTAATAAAATAAGATTTATAAGCTATATTATCTAGCCATGTTAAGAATACATGAAAACAGATCATTCCTAAAAGTTAAGGCCTGACAAGTACTAGATTTACACCTTTTTCCTCCAGTAAGAAAAGCACACTACAAAAGCCTATTTACCTGTAGGAATATGTTTCTTAACTCATGAGCATCACCTCGCTTGGTTGTCTGCACCTGTAACGAGGGGAAAAAAAAAAGCCGGTTAATGCTTCACTAGAGGCCACATAATCTCTTCAGATTAGAGTTCACACCTGCCAACAATCAATGTTCTTATCTTTTATAAGGGCATCTAGTTTAAAACAAACCAAAAGCACTAATACTGATAAGAACTGTCAAATTGGAGATCTGTGACTACAGGGTGGAAAGACAAATGTGAAGAGCCTAAAATAGAGAAAATCTACCAGGTAGGCTTCATCTGGATCAATTCATTACTTTACTCCACTCTAACAACACGGTTAGCAACCACCCATCTTCAGATCCAGAGGCCGGCAAGAGTCGATCAATAGGAAAGTTGAAACACCCAAATTAATCGCATGGCCTAGCAGCTTTTCTTACCCACGGAAAGCAATCCAGGATACAATTATCTCCGCTCCCATCTCTCTCCCTCAACTTAAAATATGGAAGCTGCTACTTTCGACCTCCTGCCACCTGCAGCGCCAATGCCAACCAATGCCCCGTCACAATGAAGCCCCAAATTACTCAATTACGCCATCCCCCCCACGCAATACACAGATGCCTTAGGTACCCCGACTTTCATGTCACTTCCTCCCACTCCCTTTTCGATGGCCTCCAACCCCGGACTCACAAACCCATGCACTTAGAGCAGGACACTACTCCTCCTTCTCCGACCCGGGGTCTCACAAGCCCCGCTCACTCACAATCCCGCCTCCTTCCCCTCCCCCAGCCAGGCATCCTCTCCCTCCGGTCCAAGCCCCACACAGCTCTCCCACCCGCGGGCTGGAGCCCCAGGACACGCCATCTAAGAGCCAGGCAAAGAAGGAAATGGGAGGAGGTGAAGGGCTACAGGCAGGGTCCCCAGAAGGTCTCTTATGCTATAAAGGCAGCAGTAGAGAGTTGGAGTCACCTTGACCGCCATGCTGTGCTCGGAAGCCGGGGACGCGCGGGGGAGCGAGCAGGGCCCAGCTGTCAGGGCGCGCGCGCGCCGCCTCCCCGGGCCGCGCCCGCCCTCCCGCTCGCCGGCGCCGCGCGCGTCCCCATGCAAATGAGTCGGGCCGGGCGGGGCCGGGAGAGGGCCCGGCGCCGGTTCGGAAAAGGGAGCTGACCTGGGGGCCTGAGAGGGTCGGCCCAACCACTACGCCGAGGAAGGGGACGCGCCTCCCCTGGGGAAGACTGGAGTGCCAGCCGCGGGATTCCGACACGCCGCGTGGCTGCTGACAGCTGAGTCGCAGCCAGAAAGCCCGTGTTTCCTAAGGCCTCCTAGTGGGTGTGGCTTTGGGCATCGACTTCTGCCAAAGTCGTTTCCCCTGACACTTAAAGGAACACTTGGGGCCTAGGTTGAGCAAGATTTCGAAGGATCAAAACATGTTCCATTAATAATAATATTAAAAGAGTTGATGACAACTAATGGCAAATACTAACAATAAAAAAGATTGGGAACGACTCGCCCTGGCGAAAACCTAAGTAAACATAACTTGAGAAATATTCATCCCTTGCTGGCATGGGATGAATAGGCTTAACATATTTGTGCTTCGTGTACTATTACAACGCTTTATTAGGCCCACTTCACATTCCCAGTCACCTCAATCTTTTGTGCAATGAGGTACCGCACAAATGCAAATGGGGAAAAAATCCATTTGTCTTGGACTGGGCTGGCACTGAATCCTGACCCAATTTGCCCCTACATAAACATGTCCAGCCCTCCCTATTAGTAGCTAGCCCTTGTACCAAAATAATGCCTCTAAAACGGAGTCCGGCTATTATGACTATATTGAGACACATATTGATTCATTCAACATTTACATTTGCTTGTGAGGACAACGTATAGTTTACTCACGTTGCTCTTCTATCCTAAGTGGATGGGTTTACCTGGATAGTTCAGGATAGGAATAGGTAATAAAACAGGGAGTCAGCAATTACACTTCCTTTAATCGTCCCCCTCCCTTTAGTAAAGCATTATATGTGAACAAGTTTTGTGTTGATGATGTGGAAGAAAATTAAAGTGCAGTAAGGGGAAGTGTGGCCTTCCTCATGTCACCTCTTCTCTGAGACCCATCTGGCAGCAGCAGCAACATCGTTTTATCAAAGACAGTAAGCTCAGAATTCTGTGGCAACAGCAACTGAGTGTAACCCAAGGCATAACTGAGTGGTAAGGAGGGGCCTGGATCTCGGAGAAACAATTCAGTAGCAAATGAGACAAATTCCCCTTAAACATACAAGAGAAACTTGAAGGTAGGGCATTTCATTGTATAGAACTCTTCATGGTTATAAAGTTCCAATCTACCTCTTAGACATAGTGTTGCCTTATATTGATACCTATAAGCAGGTAATATGAAGGGAACATTACTATCCCTCTCTATAAATGTATTACAATGTATTGGAAAGACAAACATAAACAAAACCATTAATTAACAATGCATATGCTCAACTGGGTGATAAATTTATGCAATACAGGTTTAGAAAGATAAAACATCAATTCAAGCTGGACAATGTACAGCAGGTTTTACAGAAACCATAATTCACCACCTTCTCTGTGGTTTTTCCAGAGTATGTCTTTTTACCCTATCCTTTCTCCTTCATCCACACTCTCAGTCCTAACATTTATCTCAATATCTGACATTAGCTATGTAGGTGCTAATAAATGTTTAATAATTATTCCTAGCTACTCTTCTACCAACCACTTGTCCTTTCATATTTCCTAAGTGAAGACCAGTACCATTGTCTTCATTGCTTAAGCCAGAAAGCTAGGTCTCAGACAGACTCTTCCTTACCCCTCACATGCAAATAGCCACTCAGTTTTGTGTTTCCCGTCTCCTTCAGTGCTTTTTAAAATCTCTTTTCTTTATTATAATAGCCTTCATTATGCCTCTAAATTGCTCTCCAAGCCTCTGGTTCTCCACTTTCTGCCTCCTATCTCTAGCCTCAAATCCATTCTCCACAGCGCTGTCAAGTGTTCTATCTGAAATAGGAATTAAATTTTGTCACTTCCTCATCCTTCAATGGCTCTCTACTGACTTCAATATAAAATCCAAACCCCTCAGCATGGTGAAGAGTGGAAGCTTCATCTGGCCCCTTCCTCTTACTACTACTAAGTATCCCTTTATTCACAAGAATATTTGAACCTTTACACTATTTCCTTTGCTGGGAATATTTTACTCCACATTTATATCTATTTGCTTACCTTTTAAGACACAGCTCAAGAATCTCCTCCTGCCCTAGCTGATTTGGCTCAGGGGATAGAGTGTCTCGGACTGAAGGGTCTCAGGTTTGATTCCATTCAAGGGCATGTATCTTGGTTGCGGGCTTGATCCCCAGTGGAGGAGGCAGCTGATCAATGTTTCTCTCTCATCAATGTTTTAACGCTCTATCCCTCTCCTTTCCTCTCTGTAAAAATCAATAAAATACATATATTTTAAAAAGAGTCTCATCCTTAATCCCTTTACCCCATCTGGGATAGCCCCCCAACCTTGAGCATAGGGTTTATCAAACTGTATTGTAATTATCTCTCTGCTTATTTTCCTCTTCCACTGGTGACTTTCAAACTTTATTGATCCAGACCTTTATAGTAAAAAGTATATTTTTATAACAATCCCAGTACACATACGTGAATTTTTGATAGGTCAAGTAACACCAGGAAGATATTGGGGCTTGAATTACCTTTGTAATGTCCTACCCAGAAGGGAGACCTACTGACAAAGGAGACAACAGTAGCAAGGATCCATAATTTCCTGTCAGGGAATCAGTACAATGCAGAGGCCCCTCTCCGCCAAGAAATTAGGAATGCATGCTATGTGAGAGGCAGTAAGAGCATCAGTCAGCCAATGTCAGCTGAAGAAGTAGAGATGACCAAAACAGAGTAATTAAATATCAATATTCGTTTCTCTTCTATTCCTACTTCTAGCCCCCAACACCAGAAGAGTGAGCCTTGAAAAAGAAAAAAGAAAAAAAAAGAAAAGAAAAAAATATCCTAGAATGAGACACTCTCCCTGGTCCAATCTTTTTTTAAAAATATTTTTTAATTGATTTTCAGAGAGAGAAGAAGGGAGAAGGGGAATGAGAAACATCATTCTGTGATAAGCAGGCCTACCTTGGTGAGTGAACACAGCAGGCCCCAGATGCAGCAGGCCTCAAGGAAGCAGACCAGAGAGAAGTGAGAGAAGAGTGCAAAAGCCTCACTCTGGATGAACTGTGGGCTGCTGCAGGGTACATCATGGGCTTGCTCTGCTTGTTGATATTACAGTGGATGATACATCTGGAGGAAAGATGTTATACCCTCTGTACCACTTACCCAGGCCTGTGTTAAACTCTGCAAGTATATTCCAAATAGGACCTGGGTTTGGAGAGATAGCAGCTAACATTTAGTGTCTGAATGTTTGGGCGTTTAACTCATTGAAGGACAGAAGGAAGTATAAAGGAGGAGGGTAATCTCCTGATGAGGACTAGCTAGGCTTTCTTAGAGCTCTACAAGAAAGCTACAACTTAATCTGAGTTAAAATTCTCTGGGGAAAAACAGGGCTACTGATTATCTGGGCCATCTACAAGAATACCCCTGTGTCCCAGAGAATCTTATTTATGGAGCCACTGTTCAGGGATAAATTTACTCTGGCAAAAGAGCATCTCCAGCCAATTATGTTGACTCACTCTAGGCCAAAGCTACTTCCTGGTGATATCTAAAGAACAAGTTAATAAGGCCTGTGTTACACACATGTTGGTAGTAATAGGTTACATGTTAATGGGGTATTTTATAGGCTGTTTGATTCAATCACATGTTCAAGGATGTTTTAGTAGTTTCTAATCCCAAGAACCACTCAGTGTGTGAACGAAAATTGTTTGTGGGGGGAAAGGGGTAAGGGTGCTTTGTATTTTTGATATTACTACAAAGTCATTTAACAAACATTGAATCGATGTGCCAGATACAGTTACTTTCTCTCTAATGTAAACTATTATATGAAGGAAATTAGTCCTTTCTACAGCAAGAAAGGGAAGAAAAAAGTGGAAAAACGTAGGACCAAACTCAGAAACTTGGGACACAGTACCAGTCTATCAGTTACTTAATGGGAAACCTCAAGCAGGAATGTGGGATTAAATCAGGGATCTTCAGGGATGCACAGATGTCTAAAAAATTAAAAGTTAACAATATTAATATTTAATATAGGAATTAGCAGTATTAAAAATACATTAGAGCCCTAACCGGTTTGGAGCAGTGGATAGAGCTTCGGTCTGCAGATTGAAAGGTCCCAGGTTCGATTCCTGTCAAGGGCACATACCTTGGTTGTGGGCACATCCTCAGTAGGAGGTGTGCAGGAGACAAATGATCAATGTTTCTCTCTCATCGATGTTTCTAACTCTCTATCCCTCTCCCTTCATCTCTGTAAAAAAATCAATAAAGTATATTTAAAAAATGTACTCTTTTTAAAAAAATACATGACACATTTATGAGATGTAAACAAATGTTTTATGCATTTTGTATACCAAATAAATAAATATGACAAGGATTAGATTACTTGATTTCTAAAATCATTCTGTTCTAAAATTCCAGAGTCTACATTTATTTAATACTAGAGGCCCAGTGCACAAAATTTGTGCATGGGGCATGGTGGTCCCTAAGCCTGGCCTGCACTCTCTCCAATCCAGGACCCCCTGGAAGTTGGAAATCCCTCTCGCAATTCAGGACCGCTGGCTCCTAACTGCTCACCTGCCTGCCTGCCTGATTGCTCTTAACCACCTCTGCCTGCTTGCCTGACTTCTCTGCCTGCCTGCCAACCTGAACCCCCTAACTGCCCTCCCCTGAAGGCCTGGTCATTCCCAACTACCCTCCCTTGCCGGCCTAGTTGGGCCTAACTGCCCTCTCCTGCCAGCCTGGTCACCCCTAACTGCCCTCCTCTGCTGGTCTGGTTGCCCCTGTGTCTGCCTTGGCCCCTGATACTGTGGCTTTGTCCAGAAGGACATCCAGATGGATGTCTGGAAGATATCCGGTTTAATTACCATATTACCCTTTTATTAGTATAGATAGAGGTCTGATGAATGGGTTGGGTCCGGCGAGTCTGCCCTGATGGGGGCCTAGGATCAGGGTTGGGGGTTCCTCATTGGGGTTGGGGCTGACCAGGGTGAACGGCCTCGGATGGTTTGTAGGTTGGCCACGCCCCCAATCAGAGTGGGGATCCCTGATGGGGCTGATGGGGGGTGATGCTAGCCAGAACAAGGGGCAGGTGTGATTTGCAGGCCTGCCACACCCCCTAATCAGTGTGGGGGTCCCCACTGAGGAGCAGGACTGGCAGAGGCGAGGGGCCGTGGACCCTGGTTGTTCCACCATTTTGGTCTCTGGGCTTTTATTATATAGGATACCTTAGTTTCTCTTAAAACTGTATAAAATTAGCCCTAGCTGGTTTTGCTTAGTGGATAGAGCATTTGCCTGTGACTGAAGGGTCCCGGATTTGATTCCAGCCAAGGGCACATGCCTGGGTTGCGGGCTCAATCCCCAGTAGGGGGCATGCCAGAGGCAGCCAATCAACGATTCTCATCATTGATGTTTCTATCTCTCTCTCCCTCTCCCTTCCTCTCTGAAATCAATAAAGAAATATATTTTAAAAAAACTGTATAAAAGTAAATAATACCATATCTGTAGTAAAATAAACTTCTTCCCATACAAAATGTAACTTTACAAAGATATAAAAAAATGTAAATTTATTTTTTAAATGCATCCTAACCCTACCAATACACCCATCTTACCTGATGAAGCAGGTTCGCTTTGTTATTATATGGTGCCAGTTGGCATGACCCTTTCTTCCTCTTAGCTCATTCAAGAGACAGGCAAAGGGATTCTCTGACAGTCCTGTGTTGATGAGATTAATGACAAACTTAAAGTCTGGAATCCCTCTAGCAAATTTTTCGGAAAGAATTCTTTTAATTTTACAAATTTGCACAGTAACTGTTAGTTTTGCTTGTTGAAAACTATATATATGCCTTAAAATTCTGAGTTGTAAAAATAAATTATAAGAAACACTACAATAAACTTAATTTTATTTTATAGTTCTTTTAATATCTTATAATTCTATAATTCTTTTATAATTCTCGAACTAAACACTTAATTGACAGCATTAAATAGCTGGTATAGAAGCTCTTCACTTTGTGTGTCCAGATCACCTGAAGTTAAGAGTCTTGCTGTGCATAGGGACATGAGTAAATGAGTTACAAAGTCTTTAATGAAAACCAATTCATTAAAATGACAGCTTTCACATCATTGTGAATATACTTAACACTACTGAACTGCATACTTAAAAAATGATTAAAATGGGTCAATTTTATGTGATGTGTTTTCCACCACAATCAAAACTTAAAAAGGGTAAAATGACTGAAATGGTATCATCAGTTTAAAATGAGTATTTCTGGTCATAATTTTTATTATTTTTTCTTTAGTATTATGTAACATTGATAGTTTTCTTCAGCCTCCCCTACCTGGAAACTCTTTCACATTAAGAAACAATGTAAAACAACAGCAAAAAAAGTTTAAAAATAGAAGCATAATTGTCATTTTTTGTTGTTGACTAAAACTGAAAAAAGAACATTTGAAATAGCATTTTAACTGTGGAATTTGAAACATCATAGCTTTATTGTATAACCTACCCTAAGTAGACATACATAACTAATGTCATTCTTATGAATTAGAGTTTCAAAAAGTAAAAAAGGCACCACTGAATGATCATTTTGTAAACAAGTATAAGAAATTATGGTGCTCTTCCCTCATTTGACGAATCTTTGCTTACAAATAGTGACAGAATGCAAAACTAGAAATAATAATTCTCAACTGTTCCTTTTTTCAATTAAGCTGCTTGCACTCTTTGACTCTGTGTATCATAATTTATAGAATGTAAACTA
Organism: Murina feae; assembly: GCA_004026665.1. Lineage (NCBI taxonomy): Eukaryota > Metazoa > Chordata > Mammalia > Chiroptera > Vespertilionidae > Murina > Murina feae. Next base: position 30,187 of record PVJC01017842.1, read on the forward strand.
GAGGATAAGGAGTTAGCAACCATGTCTAAAATTTCCAAAAAGAATAAGTTTCTAATTATGAAAGCAACCAATACTTCTTATTAAAAGAAGCAAACAGTATTTTTTTTCTTAAATCCCTCATTTGCGCTAGCTGGTTTGGCTCAGTGGATAGAGCATCATCCTGTGGACGAAGGGTCTCAGGTTTGATTCCAATCAAGGGCACATGCCCAGATTGTGGGCTTGATCCCCCAGTAGGGGACATGCAGGAGGCAGCCAATCAGTGATTCTCTCTAATCATTGATGTTTCTACCTCTTCCTTCTCCCTTCCTCTCTGAAATCAATAAAGATATATAAATTTTTAAATCTCTCATTGATCCCCATCTCAAAATTCCCGCTCCTACAGGAAAGTTAAAATTGTTAGGTATGCTTACAAATGTTTTCATATTTTTATACAAATAAAATAACATTATAATGTAGTGTCACTTGTTTTTTAATTATATAGCAGACATTTTCCCAAGTCAGTACACATTAGCCAGTGCTTTTTGTGTGTGTGTGAAAAGTCAGAGAATTTTATTGACTTTTATATGTTCTTGGAGAAAACCATTTACTTGTAAAAGTTTGAAATTTGATATGAGATTTATTCACACTTAACTTTACACATAAATTATTTAATTTGGAGGTAAGACAGTTTTTCATTTCAAGAGGACTTTTACATGATGACAATCACAAAATTGGCACACCACATTAAAAAACTAAATCAAAAAGAGCTAGTCAAGTATGCAGCTTTATATTAATTTCAATCTCATCATGCACCATCCCTCATCATGATTGTGGAAGTATCTGCTGTGAGCTTACTAGTATATTAATAGAGAACGTCTGAGGTCATGAATGATTGTTTACCAAACAAAACCTCTTTTTCTAGTGTTTATCATTTTGTTATAGAAAAATATTACAAATAAAAATTATTGTTATTGAAGATGTTCATTTCAAAAAAAATCACATATGATACACAGGTTCAACCGATTTGCCCCTTGTCATATAGAGACATCACAAACACACTATGTGAATTACGGATTAAATGCACCTGGGCATCCACTACCAGCTTAGTAATGACACATTTACTATGCCAACTGATTGAAAATGGGAGTGAATTAAAACAGTCAGGTATTGCCCTAGCTGAATAGAGCATTGGCCTGCGGACTGAAGGGACTCCAGTTCAAATCCCGTCAAGGGCATGTGCCTGGGTTGTGGGCTTGATCCCCAGGTGGGGCTTATAGGAGGCAGCTGATGAATAATGCTGTCTCATCATTGATGTTTCTGTCTCTCCCTCTCCCTTTCTCTCTGAAATAGATGAAAATATATTTTAAAAAACCATATTCAGGTATTGAGTTTACTCATAATTTGTTCTTAGAGAAAAAAAAAACTGCTAGAAAAACATGACAAAATTTGTATTTCCTCATACAAGAAATCTGTCTAAAAATCTGTAATTATAAGACAAACTAGGGGCCCGGTGCACAAAAATTTGTGCACTCGGGGTGGAGGGAGTCCCTCAGCCCAGCCTGTGCCCTCTCACAGTCTGGGACCCCTCAGTGGATGTCCTATGATGGCCCCAGTCTGCCAGGCGCCTTTTGTGTGTGTGTGTGTGCGTGTGTGTGTGTGTGTGTGTGTGTGGCCACTGGGGACCTGCCCCCAGCTGCATCTGAGGCTCGGAGCAGTCCTCCTGTGTGTGTCTACCTGCTGGGGACCTGCCACCAGGCACACTGTGGAGGCTTGGAGCAGGCACCCCCTCTATGTTGATCTCTCAGACTCTTGCCCTCCCCTGCATGTTGTTCTCTTTTTTGAGCT